>ARYC01011974.1:0-16153 GCA_000711775.1 Oxytricha trifallax | reverse complement strand
TAACTAGAAGGGGAGAACAGAGATAGGACTTTAAACATAAATTGAAAATGTTGAGGAGCTAAAAGAACAGCAACCAATTGAAAAATAAAAACACTTTGAATGCTATGATTGTTAAAACGTCTTCTCAACTGAGTAGAGCTTGAAGAGGCATATTAAAGAAATACATTCTGGTAAAGCGAAGATTTATTTGAAGCATGATAAGTTGGATGGCAGGTATTAATGCACGACTTGCATGAAGTCTTACACTCACTCAGCTCAGGTTAAAAGACACATGCAAAAGCATCATTTAAGCGAGTTTTTAATGTAAGATTAAGAGACTTAAAAACTTATACCTGCCCAGTGAAAGTCTAATACTCTTGAATCTTTAAGAGAGTAGTAAGAAAAGCTCAAGAGGCAGAAACGATATGAGTCAATGAATCAACCTGCAGGCAATACATTTTTAGCATGATTCTAAGAGAGAGCTATGTATATCCCTGCATTAAATGCTGTTGATCTTAACAATTGTATAGAAAACTACTTGAATATTAACGTGCTTAGCAAGGCAAAACTTATAGTAGTTGACGAGTTTGCATACAAGGTATATCCTTTCAGCTATCTCATTAAGAATGAACAGTATTAGAATGAGTTTGCTAACGAATATATCGTTCTTAGAGAAGCTTAAAAAAGAGATTGCAAGAACTTGCTTAAGCTAGACGGTGTTATTTTAGGCTTTGGGTTCATTGCACTAAGGCTTAAGAAATATGAAATGACTCTAAGAGACTATCTATATCAAAACAGATATCCGGATGACTTGAATGATATACTTTCAGATATGATTAAGGGTGTCTAGGAGTTGCATGAACTTGGATATGTTCATAGAGATCTAAAGCCTGAAAATGTGATGCTCAACCTCTGTCCTTTAGAAGTTGTAGTTATCGATTTCAATAGAGCCTTAAGATAAGAGATTGTAACATTAGCAAAGGTCCTTGGGACACCAGGATACTTCCCAATCAGAGAGAAGTGGACAAATGGCTCTGTTTAGTGGGATGTATGGGCAGTTGCTGCTATCATATTAGAAAGTGACATGGAAAGCATGTCTTACTTTGGTACTAAGCATGAAAAACAATCAATTAGCTTAGCTTAGAAGCATATAAAGTAAGAAGATGTCTGCGAAGAAATAAATAGCATAGTAGAGATGATAATCGTGAGAGCTCCTTCATATCCTAGATAATCCTTAGATGACATGCTTGAGCCACTATAGAGAGCAAGATTCAAGAGATACAACACAGACAAGCAGATTAAATTTGTTTGAATTAAGTCCTCTAATACTCATTAAATATTCATTAAATTCACATAAAACCTGCATTTTCTCTACTAACCCCAATAAGACCCCAACTATACCCTACAAATCAAAGCACTTATAAACCTCACTAAGGGGTTTTGGGGTTTTGAATAGAAATGAATTTAAAAATGAAAACAAAATTTTAATCATTATTATAAATAAAAATTAAAATTCATAATTTTTAAAAAAATTTGAACCTATTTTTTGTTAATGAAATATCTTTAATTGAATCGTGTAGATTCTTTAAATTACCTAATGTTTCATTTTTTAATGACTCAGGACATACAATTTTAGAAAAAAATAAAAACATTATTAATGAATTCTCCAACATATTAACATTTCAAAAATATGAAAAAGATATAAGGATCTATAAATATTAATCCAACATCCAATATTTCGAGATCAGGAAATTGCATTGCCAATTGAATAATTTAAAACTTTTCTTAATAATTTATATTTAATTATATAATTGATAAAGTCCACCACAAAATTTATCTATCTCATCTATTTATAACTTCTTCACGTTTGTATACTTAAAGTAATTTAAATTTTTTTCTTTAATAAATTTGATTCTAGAATATACATATAATATAAACACATCTACGATATCCAGGGATAATGTTGAAAGTCTTTAGTAAAAATATTATAAATTTAATGAATTAAATTTATAATATTGTTAAGTTTCTCATGTTTATAATAATTTCTAAAGAAAATTTATTAATCAAAGCATTTTTTGTATAAATATATTTATTGCATTAATGTGAATTATAGGAGCTCGTTGATTATATTCATAATACTATAGTTTCATGGATTTATTAAGTTAATAAATTCAATTAAAAATTAACATTTATGTATCTTTTTCTAATTTGGGTCGAGGTACAAGGAATGAGATCTCAAAAAGATAAGGTATATCACTTCAAAGTTTTTAATATAATTTATATATTAAAGCAGATTTTTATTTTTCAAATAACTCTGGAAAATAAATATTTGAATTAAACACAAAAAGAATTATATAAATTATATTTTTCTTATATATGAAAAAGCAATAAAAGAAAATTTATGCATAAAAATTTTTAGAAATGCTCATATCTTGAGCTTATTTTATATATAATTGAAATGTTTTTAAACTATATTATTTTAAATAAATTTTCTAAAAGTAATTTTGAAATTCTAAGAAAATAATTATTCAATTATTTATAAATCTTTGCAGTTAGATTAATTTAAAAAGTGGTAATTAATAAATTTAATAGGAAATATATTTATTTCAATTCTTATATCTTATTGAGAAATGCAGAATCAGTCATTTTAAAAAATATAATGAAAGAATGTAGATTTATTTCACAAGACAGACTGTAATTTAATTTTTTTATTGAGCCTATAAAGATTATAAATGATACAAATTAAATCAAATAGTAACAATAATAATAATATAAATTATATTTATAAGTTTTCTTCTTCTCTCTTTACCCAATCACTTTACAGAATTCATAAATTATAAAAATTAATTAAATATTATTTTTTTATAATTAATTATTTCATTCCCTTCTCATTAAAATAAATGCAAGATAATTGAAAAAAATAACCTAAATTTTTCAATTAATCTTTAACTTATATTTGAATGTTGTTAAACTATCAGAATTTATTATTTTTATAGTTAACTTTATTTTTTATTTTTATCAAAAACCTATGATAAATAAATTATTAAAGTGTAAATATATTTAATTAAATCTTTTTAGTTAAATAGAATTATTAAAATAGAGAGACATAAAGATCAATTCAACTATTGCTAATATAAAATTTATTATTGAAAAAATATATTCGAAAAATGAAATGAAATTTAAGTTAAACAAATAATTTATCACAAAAATATAAATACCAGTTATAGCTAGGTAAATTTGATAATCTTGGGTTTAATAAAATAAGTATTCAAAATTAGCATAACAATATTATAGGCAATATAATTTTATAACAATTTTTGACCGAATTACCTGGCTTTAATTAAAATAATTTACTGAATTTAAAAAGCATCAATTAAAGCGAAGTTAACTCGCTTTTTTCTACCTCAAGATTATAAAATATTGCCGACTATACCTTCACTATTTTGATTTAAATAACTTTATCTAATTTTTTTTCAATATAATATATTTCTACAATTTAAATATGTTTATCTTTTTATTAAGAAACTATTTGGTTGGTAAAAATGTAATCAAATTCATTTTAATTATAAAAATGGGGAATATATAAGGTTAAGAATATTTCTAAAGCTATTTCATGTTAAAAACTTCATTATTTTATGAATAGACAAATCTAAAAGGTTGCCATTTAAAGAAATCAAGAAATTATAGAATATGCATCTGCTTATAGTATTTATTAAAATATCCTAAATAAATTAAAGATACATTAAAATTGCTCTTCTCAGTCAAAAATCCCATATTACACTATATCTTGAAGAGCTTTACTTCTTTCATCTTTTTGTAAAAGTCATTGAACTTATTAACATAAAAAAGGAATGTTTCAATAATTTTATTTAAGAGATTAAAATAAATACTTATTTTAAAGCTCAGTTTAATCAAATCCATCTTCCAAATAGTTAGTGCTGAGTTAGTTTTACAAGATAACTATTTTAATAATTATTAATATGGGGATGTACAAATCATTTATATTTATTAGAAAAATATAGCTTATTAAGCATTTAACTTTGAATTAAAAAAAAACTAATAATTAACTAAAAAGTTTAAATTAATCATTCTATTTTAAAAAATCAGAATTTAATAATGCTGAAGAATATATTTTGATAATTATCACAATCTGGCTTCTCAATATAATATTTTTCAGAGGAATAATACATAATAAATCATCTAAAACTTTTGAAATAAATACCGTAAATACTATATCTTTGAATATAAAAGGTTTTGGTTAAAATTTTTAAAACTCTACCCTTATATATATATTTAAAAATTAGGAAAATAATTATATTTTGAATGTTATGATCCCATATATAAATATTAATTATTTGCAAAGGTATAAATAAAATTTTCAATTATTACTAAATATATTTCAAATCTAATGATATTAAAGTTATATTATTTCAATTATAAATACTAAAAATTAATAAAATAGAAGAATCTTATATTAAACTATTGGTTTATAAACTTAGAGTTATCTATCTTCCAATAAAGAAAATTGATTAAAATTTAGTTATAAATAAAAATATACAATTAATGTTGAGAAATACAATATTCTTCGTTTATTATCCTTAAATTATGCTGTATAAATAATTTTTTTATAATATATAGCAACTTATATGTAATTTAAACTAACCAATAATTATTTTCTTCAAAATTTTACCTAATAGTCTATCGTGAATTACTATTTTAAATTTGATATCAATTCTTCTTAGTTTTTTAAATATAAGATTAGATTTATTAGATTATATTAGGTTAGATTAGACTCAGAATTGGTGGTATTAGCAATTAATCTAATGAGAATTTTTATTTATTATTTATTATTATTATTATTATTAATTATATAAAGATTTATTAACTATGTTGAAGAGGTAAACAGCATGACAACCAGGAAGACCATTACAAGCATCAACATCACATGGTTGCCAAATTTTTCTGAGATTACTAAAGGTAAGTTAGTTGCTGTTTACCCTGGGGTATGTATTGGCTTGCCGACTGAAGAACCCGATCTGAATCAGGTAGCATGTGTGACTCGCCACCCCCCTCAGTGCTACTACTCCAAGTTTGGTGGACCTTTGATCCTTCGGCGGTTAAAAACCGTGGCCAGGTCTTGGGGTTGAACCAGGCGCCCACCTAATGGGCAGGCTGCCACCCACCTGCCTACCTGATTCAGATCTATAATTAAATTATTAAATATAATATAAAAATTACGTTAAGCAAATCAGGCAGCATCATCAATCCAGCCAGGTCAGGAATGTTAATCTAGAATTCAGAGACAAGTTTCACTAACTTTGAGTTTTTGAATCGCTAAAAAACAAGTGAACCAGCATCTGACTGAATTCTCCATCTTAGAATTGGATTGTTTCTTGTTTAAGTCAGCAATTGCAGAGTAATTTCCATTATAAATCGGTCAGCTCCATAAACATTAAAAAGATCTGAAGTAGTGAGATATGCATATTATATTTGAAATTTATCACATGATAATTTACTATTTATCCTAATAAATAAAATTTAAATAATTATGCAAAAATAGATCTCATAGCATCTGGACAAGTTTGTACTCTCAGCATATTTTGAAAGTTTAAGTTTTATTACATATTTTGATTTAATTAATTATATTATTATCGTTGAGAAAATAAAATTCATCTGAATAGATATTTAAAAAAATTAAACATAATTCATAAAATGCTTTATTTTGAATGTTTAAAAATTAAATAATTCTTAGAATTATTATTAAATTTGCTATTTTCAAATTATTATTGCTAAATATAAAATTATTAATGTGGATTATTTGAGTAATTGAAATATTTTATATATATTTTTTTAATAAAAATATTAACTGTCTATGTAAAATTATCAATATTTTAAAGAAATGTATCTATAAAATATAATAAATTAAAGAAATTTTATCGATTTAGAAATTATAAATTATCAATTGTTTTGCTTTCTATATTTGAAAGTTTTCCCTTCCTAGCTTCCTTCATTATACTCAATGGATAATGAATCAAGTTTTTGAAGGTGATTTTTAACTAATGTGAATTATTTCAAGGTTTGGTGATATTTACACTATTTTATTCTTGTAATTATCAAATCAAAATATTTCAATTCATGATTATTTATGTTAATTTCACTTCGCAAAGTCATAATTACTATGAATGCTGTAAATACTAAAAAATATATCAAAATTTGAATCTTATTTGATTCATTATATAGATAATTATCATATTTTTTAATTATATTTATTTAATTTTCTCTAATCAAATATGAATATAGTATTTTTTTGGACAAATAATTTAATTTGAGTTAATCGTATTCAAAATAAGTATTTTTATTAACTAATAAATAAACAAATAATTATAAAATTGGTTTTTATTTTAAAACAAATATCACAATAAGAGAAATGTTTAATTGTAGCTAAATTTCACTTTTTACATGTTTTTAATTGATAGAATTATATAAAGTTTGAAAAAAATGTTTGTGATTTAGATAATTTAATATATAATAACTAAAAATATTAAATTTAAAATTCATGAATAGAAATAGGTTTCAATTAAAAAAAGTAAATAAATTAGAATCTATACTGTCACAAATTTAATATAATCGTTTTTTTACTTAGTAAATTTAATTATACAAACTTAATTGAAATATCATATAAATATCTCTAGAACTCATGGAATTAATAATAAAAAACTTTACTTTTTATTTAAAAATTATTATAAAGTTTAAAATTGTATTAGTTAAATAATATATATTGATAATTTCATAAATTCTACAAATTAGATTTATTTAAGGTATAAAATATTACATATAATTACAAATTATAGTATCTTAAACAAAATTTAAGTTAAAAAGTAAAAATAAAAATGATATAATGAGAATTATAAACCTTTATTTAAAGTAGAATTAATTGTTAATTCAAATAATTAAATAAATTAAATAATAAATTAAAATTATTTAATTTTCTCTTTTAGGTACTTTTTATTTTATAAAAAAGAATAAAAATTTAAATAAAAAGAAATGTACTTTTTAATTTTTCTTAACATCCATTACTAACAAATTATTTAATATAAATTGACTTATGAAAATCTAAATATCATTTTTAAAAACTTTCGGTTACTTGAATAATTAAATGAGTTTGAAGAATTTCATAATCCAATACAAAATTTATTCTAATTAAATCACTCAATAAAATACTGCAAATTTTTATTTTCTCTTTCAGCTTAATTTACACTTTTGTTTTTAAATTTATGATAATTTTTATATTTAAAATATCAAATAAAATATTTAATTCTTTTTATTAGAGAAAATAATCTTATTATTAATGAAATATTGCAATTAATGGCATCATCTATATTTAAATTTAAAGTCAAATGTATATTTATATTTATTTTGCTCGTCGACAATATTTTTCTTAAAAGTCATATATAACATGAAATCGTCTGTTTAATTGATTTGTTAATCCTAGGGGAAGCCAAAAAATCTTCTATATACTTTGTAGTTGTCAAAGATATCATAAAAAGAGGGATCACGATTTTTGTCCAAGAAATCTAACCTATAATTATATAATTTATTTTATTTATAAGAATATTATTTTAATAGATTTTTAATTTTAATAAAGTTTAATTAAAATATTTTATGAATAATTTTTATACGGTAAATTTAATATAAATAAAATTTTAATGCTAAAATAGTAATGGAATATAATCTAATAGATTGTTAAAGATTTTAGAAATTGAGTAAAATAGAAGGAAAATTCAAAATGAATGAACAATCAATAACTTACTTTCAATATTTTAATATTAATTAATAAATTAATTAAACACTACTATGTCTCGAAATTATTCTTATTTCGAGATACAGTACGAGATTAAATATAATAAATTATAAATATCACTAAAAATTCTAATATAAATGATTGAAGTTTAAAAATAATTAAATTTTGTTTTAGAATATATAGTTTAATATTTTCACTTCTTTAATTATTCAATCATTCATTCATAAATATTTAGAGCTAATAGCTATTTTAATTTTTCTTAATAATATAATTTACGATTCTCTAAATTAAATAAAACACATTTGATTATTTTAACTTCAATCCATTTATATTAACATTTTAGTGATGTATTTTATTTATTATATTTAATCTCGCACTGTATCTTGAAATCAGAAAAATTTCAAGATATACAAGTGTTTAACTAGATTTTTAATAATTAATATTAAAATAATGTAAGTAAACTATTGATTATTTTTTTATTTTGAATTTTTCTTATGTTTTTTATTCATTGAGATTCATTTAATAGAGAATTTATGACAAGAAAAAAAAAGGTTAAAAATTTAAATATTCAGTATTATTGAGATCAATTGTTCGTATGATAAATTCTACAAGAAAGGAATGTAAGTGAATATATTATATTGAAAAATGAATAAAGTTTATCTTTAAAAAAAAAGTACTCTTTAGATTGAATAAAACTCTCTTTTTATTATTTTTTTTCTCGATAATGTTAACTCACTATTTTTTAGTATAAAAACCTGAATATAATTAAAAATTTTTATTAGAAATAATATTAACAGCCTCTTTATTCAAATTTTAAGTTGAGATCAATCGAGTAAATTATATTTGAATTACATGGTAAAAAAAATTAGAATATTTTCCTCTTAATATTTTCATAATAAGTAAATAAATCTTAGTTGTAAACCTCTTCTTGAATACTTTTTTTTACTTGATCTATCTTATTTATAATTATTATGCATATTACTTTTATTTATTATACAAGACATGCAAAATTCAAGCTCAATTTTTGGAACTTCAATCAATAAATAATTACAATATAATTAGTATAAATATATTAAATATTATATTTTAATAATTACAAAAGTTTGAGGTGATCAATTTATATGATTAAATTTGAATTATGTTATTTCTACTATAATTTTATGATAATAAAAATTATAATTCTTTTGAAATGTACAATATTATACTTAATTTCCCAAAAATAATTTGGTTTAAATTTATAAAAATTTTATTTTTTACAGTTCTTCTTTTTTTGGTTTCTAGAGCGAATGAACTTTAAATTATAAAAAATAATTTCAATATATTAAAAAAAACCCTATTAATAAATCATTAAATGCTATCCATGATTATAAATATATATAATACTTATTATTTATTATTTTGTAAGAGTATTTAATAAATAAATTATTTAAAAAATTAAAAACTTGTTAAGAGTTCTCTTATATACATTAAAAAATTATAGAATACTGAATAGGTATTAAATTTTATTTAATATAATTATATTTAACTTAATAAACAATCAATTCTTCTTAAGACTTATGGAAAAAGAAAATCATAAATTTTCTGGTTTTTAAATTATTTATACAACGAGGAAATCTTAAAGTCTTATTGAAAGAATATTTAATGCCATTTTAAAGTAATATTTTCCCATTAGATTCATAAATTTTTTGAAAATATTACCAACTTCTTCTAAATATAGAAGTGTAATTTCTATTTAAAAATATACTAAAATTAAATTTTAAATGATAACAACTATTACATACTTCAAAAAAAAGCAGCTTAATTTATATTCTATTATATCTTTTAATAAATTTCATGATTTCATACACCCCTAAAATACCAATGATAATTTTAAACAAATACAGCATTTCTGATCTTAAATACTCCTGATCATTACACATCTAAAAATTTGGAATTGTACTCGAGTCACACCCCCACTTTTATTATTGAAAAAATAAAAATAATATCATATCTTACTAACCTAATTAGAGTCAAAAATCACAAATTCGTTCACAAATTCGTTGATTCAAAAAACTGGGACACTTTTGGGTAATATGGCTTTGAAAGATTATTGATTATCATAAAATTCCTAATATTTAGATTTGTTTTAATAAAAACTGTTTTAAATTAATATTACCACATTTTCAATTTTAAATTATGATATCATTCCTAGAAACTTGAGGACTATTTGTTGTAGATATATAGAATGATATAAAGAAGTATAAAATCTTCAATTAAATAAAAAAAAATTATTTATACTTCTATATATCATTCTATATATCTACAACAAATAGTCCTCAAGTTTCTAGGAATGATATCATAATTTAAAAGTGAAAATGTGGTAATATTAATTCAAAACAGTTATTATTAAAACAAATCTAAATAATAGGAATTTTTTTATAATCGATAATTTTTCAAAGCCATATTACCCAAAAGTGTTTCTCAGCGTTTTTAATTAACAAATTTGAGATTTTTGACTCTATGTTAATTAGTAAGATATGATATTATTTTCATTTTTGCAATTATAAAAGAGGAGGTGTGACCCGAGTACAATCTAAATTTGCTTTAAAGAACTTAAGATTCTTTGAAAGTTCACTATTAAAGTATGCTTCATAACTTGCGAAAAATTACTATATTAATTATTTAAAATTAAATAATTAAAATTTTAAATATATTGATTTTAAATTTAACATTTGAAAATTAAATTTTTCATGTATGCAAACTTAGTATATTATAAAAATCAAAATAGAAATAATTGATTTACAAATTCACATTTAGGTAAATGTATCATAAATAATATCGAAAATATAATTTTATTATATTTATCAAACTATTTATCTGAAATTTAAATGTAATTGAAAATAGCAATTTTACTATTGTGGTTTATTTTAATTACTTTAATAAATTAATATCATTTCATCAATGTTATTTATTTTGAAAAAGTCTTCTTCATCATCACCAATTTCTGCAACATCAAGTGTTTCTAAGTTCTAAAACTTTTGTGCAACTTACAATTATTAAAAGTATAAATAATTTTGCTAAATGTTATAAATAATATTATATGTGAAAGGTATCGATTCATCCAAAGGAATATATTGATAGTACATTTTCAAATTCTTAACAGTCTTATTGCCAAAAATCTTAATAAAAATTAGAAACACTGATAATGATTTAAAATATGCTTATAATATTCACAAATTTTCTTGTCTATGCAATTATCTCATAAGCCCAGTAATTTATTTAAAGAGACAGTGATTTCTCAATGATTTAGTCAATTATTTCTATGTTCATGTTTTTTAAACATTTAATAAATATATTTATTTAATCTGTTTTAATAAATTGAAAATTTTATAATAATTAGATTAATGTCTGATTTTTCAAATTTCTCGTCATAACTAAACAAAATTGTAAATATATATAGAAAAAGATTTATTTAAAAATATTGAAATTTTTCTCTAATTTTATTAAGCACTATAATGATAAAATTATAAATTGACTTATCAAAAAAGATATTCTCAAAAGCTAATAACAGGTTAAAAAGTATTCTTCTGCTTAATTAAATATTTATGATTAAATTATATAGAATTAGAAAAATATATAAAAATCGAAATATTTACTTTTTTTTAGTTTTAAATAAAATATAGTATATCGGGTATGCAAAAGAAGTGGATAGTTTTTACTTGGGGACTAAAATAGCTTATTTATACATTAAATACTGTAGTTTTTTTATTAAAAATAAACAATGAGAAATAGGTTAAATATCTTCTTAAAACACTAAATCAAAATATTCAAGGGAAAAAAATTAATGGTTATTTTTAATTATGTGTTGTTTATAAATTTAATATTAATATGAGTAGTAAAATCAAAACCCCTAAACCCCTAATTATATGTTTTAGTGATTGATTTGTAGTCTATAAGTGTGGTCTTATTGGAGTAAGTGGAGAAATAAGGCCAATTTGCAAATGAGAAGTAGAAATTAGCGATATTCAGGGTCGATTTATGATTAGAAATATTTAGATTTATTGACTAAGCTTAAAATGGTACGAGTTTAATATATACTAATTTATACCAGTACTGAATAATGAAGCTATATCAAAATTATTACAAAAGAGTGCCTCAACTGTTTGGTATCATGGTATCATTGCTTGTTAGCTCTTTAGCATTATAACTCAGGCGCTTAAAAACATCCTGCAAGAAAATAAGAGTTCTCACAACACCATATTGACTACTTCTGCGACTCGAAGACTTTGTAGCATTGGTCAATTTTTCCATCTGACTAGTGAGCTGAGTTGTTTCCCAATATTTATAGATGAAATGGTATTACTTTCAAGACCTTCAACAGAGGAAAAAGAGTGATTGTTTTAAAGTACCATTTTGAAAGAAATAATTTAAACTATATTTATGAATAAATGGAGAGGGCTATTGACAATAACATTTATTTCATACTCGCTGACGAAGCTGTATTCACCTTTAACACCTTTATTTAATGTCTTGGTAAAAGAAATATGAAATAAAGAAGTTTATAATTTAAAAGTGAATGGAGTCCCCCATCCGTTTTTAGCTGTTATAAGCGAAGATTCAGGCTTAGAAAGTTATGTCATCCAATCGCGTTCTATTAAGCGGAGTAGTATATAGAGTTCCTACGTAAACTCAGAGAGGAGTATAGCACCAAGAGTTCATCTGTTTGTTGATAACATTTCAGTCATAAGACTAAGGAGTCTAAGAAAGTTTATTATAAGTTAAACATAACTCCAGTTCCTATAGCCTTTAGTTTAAAGGAATATAATTCTACTGGAGTTAAATAAAAACTCATACAAGAAGCTACTGCTGTACTATCTTATGCATGATTTACCATCGACACTGTAGCCTTGATTCAAAGCAGCTGTATGAAAGTGAGCGTATATAAGACATCAATTAGAGGGAAGAATGTATATTTATAAATAAGTTTTAGATTTAAACGCCCGTAAATAAATTTGGCATATTTTTTCTCCTCTTCTTATGGCTTGTGCTGGCCCATATTACTTCTCTTAAAGCGCACTCCTGAATCTATGTTTATTTCATCTGGTTTTTAATTATCATTATCAATTTTAAAGTCTCTTGCTCACTTTATAAAAGTATATGACTTTCTTTCTTTGATTAGGAATATACCAGTTCCAGGTTTCCCTAATATGTTATGAATCAAAGTTTACTAGAAAGATAAGGATGCTTGTTTAGCAATTCAAGCCAAGCCTCACTTATATGGTAATCCTTGCTTCTTTTAATCTTCTGGAGAAATTAAAAAGAGTTTCTTATGTGCTTCTTCAATGATCTCCCTTAGATAATCTTCTCTCAAAGTCCCAAGAATACCAAAGAAGAAATTTCTTTCTAAAAACATATTAGAGAGTTCTTTCTTGGTAGGTAGGTAAACTACCAACTCTTCATCTTTCATTGCATCCTCGTAGAGATAGTGACTCAAATTTCTTAGTAATATGGAATCCCTATCAACTTAATCGCATTGATTTTAATGGCTTTCTCCACATCATAAAGTATCGCCTTTAAGAATGACATTTTTGTGACATCCATGGTTGGAAAGAATAAACCAACTACATTTCAGGCAATAAATCAACAAATAACTTGATCATGTTGTGTGAGATATCGATAAAGATCTTCCTTGTTTCTAAATCTGATATTAATTCTTGAGCATTAGCCTCTTTATTGTTTAACTTAAAGATTCTATTTGTTGTTTCTTCTCCTTTTAATGAATTTCAAATTTAATATATAAAGATTTCTGGATCCTATTGTTCAAAACTTACTATTAAATATTGGAATCTTATAGGAGGTCAACCCTGCAAAGATTCGTGGAAAATTTTTGCAGAAGCTGTTATATACTGCAGAGATGAAGTTCCGTATTTATCATTTTAGTTCCATTAAATTAGTACTATACTTGTTTTAATTTAATTATTACTGGTACTAAATCGTTTAATTTAAATTTGTACAAAATTAAAAGTTTCAAAACTTAATTAGTACTAACTTAAATTTATTTCAGTTTGTACAAAAATTAAAAGTATTAAGCATGAAATTAGAAAATTAATAGTTATAACTAAGTAAAATATGATTTTAACACCAATGCCAACTCTAATACAGAGGAATTATAACTTGAGAAGTTATTAGAGAATAATTATAGAAATTTATATTTAATTTTAAACATGGCGCTAACTTTAATCGCAAAGCAGTTCTCTTGGAAATCGTTAATAAAAGCTAAAATTTAGCTATGCTAAGAAGCTATAAATTATTTACGTTTAAAGTGAACCAGTGCTTAAAGTTAAAGCTCTTAAGTTTGAAGCGAAATTCTTCAAATAAAATAAGTAATAAACTAGAAGTAGACTTCAGAGATAGTAGTTTAAACATAACATGATTAAGTTGAGAAGAAAAGGAACAGTTTCCAGTTCAAATAAGTAAAAAAAAATTCAATGTCAGGACTGTTTGAGATTTTTATCAACTAAATAAAGCCTGACGTGTAAAGAGGTACATTATGGAAGAGCTAATGTGCATTTCAAACACGATAAGGTAGATGGCAGGTATTAGAGCATTACATGCATGAAGTCACACACTCACTCAGCCAAAGTTAAAAGGCAAATGGAAAAGAATCATCTTAGCGAGTTCTTGATTTGATATTTACATACTCAAAAGCTAGTACCAGCTAATATTAAATCAAATGCTCTTAAGTCTGAAATAGAGTTATAGGATTGAATCAAGAACAGCGACGATTAGAATCAAGGAACTAACCTGCAATTAATACAATTTTAGCATGCTTCTAAGCCAAAGCAATGAACATTCCAGCATTAAATGCAATTAATCTTAGCAGTTGTATTGAAAATTACTTTCATATAAGCGATCTTAATAGGACAAAACTTATAATGGTTGATGAGTATGCATACAAGGTATACCCTTTCAACTATCTAATAAAGAATAAGCAGTACTAAAATGAATTTGCTAACGAATAAATGATTCTAAGAGATGCTTAGAGAAATGGTTGCAAGCACTTGCTTAAGTTAAACGGTGTCATTACAAGCTATGATTTTATCGGACTAAGGCTCAAGAAATTTGAAATGATTTTGAGAGAATAACTATATCAATATAATTACCCTGACGACTAAAATAATATTCTATTAGTAATGATTAAGGTTATCAACGAGTTGCATGAACTTGATATGTTCATAGAGATATGAAACCTGAAAATTTTGTGTTAAACCTATGCCCTTTAGAAGTAGTTTTCATCCATTTCAAAAGAGCTATCAGAGATTGTAACTTAGCAAAGGTTCTTGGAACACCTAGTTACTCCAATCAGATAAAAATGGACAAATGGCTCAGTCACATGGGGTGTATGGGCAGTAGCTGCAATTTTATTAGAGAGCGATTTGGAAAGCATGTTTTACTATGGCACAAATCATGAAAATTAAGATGTTTGCTAAGTAATTAAAAATCTAGTAGAGATGATAATCGTGAGAGCTCCTTCTTATCCTATGCAATCATTAGATGACTTACTTGAGCCACTATAGATAGCAAGATTCAAGAGATACAACAAGGGACAAGTAGATAAAATCTTTTTGATTTAAATCACCTAAAATACATTAAAAATACTTGGGGGGAAGTTTCCTGCACTCGAGGAAGTTTCCTGCACTCGAGGAAGTTTCCTGCACTTTTTTTTTATTTATGTAAAATTTTATAATTTTACATAAATTAACAAATTTAATATTTTTATGACCCATTAAATATTAACTGCATATTTTTCATCATTGAAGTAGCTCAAGAAATTATAGTCTAACAGTTCAAAACCCCAAAACCCCTTAGTGAGGTTTATAAGTGCTTTGATTTGTAGGGTATAGTTGGGGTCTTATTGGGGTTAGTAAGAGAAATTAGGCCAATTTGCAAAAGGAGAAATAGAAATTAGCGAAATATAGGGTCTATTTATGATGAGTAATATTTAGATTTACTACTTAAGCTTAGGTATGGTACAAGTAATAATATAGACTAAGTCAAACCAGTGTTGAATTATACAGACATAGCAAGACTCCTACACAAGAGTGCCCCAACCGTTAGGTATCATTGCTTGTTAGCTGTTTAACATTATAACTCAGGCTCTTGAAACATCCTGCAAGAAAATAAAAGTTCTCACAGGTCCATATTGACTATCTCTGTGACTCTAAGACATTAAAGTATTGGGCTCACTTTCCTCTTGGCTAACGAGCTGTCATGTTTCATCGCAAGTTACCAGACATGCGTATCTCTCCTTAGACTATAGCCAATATTTATAGACGAAATGGTATTACTTTCAAGACTGTCAACAGAGTTAAGAGAGTGATTGATTTTACAGTG
>ARYC01011973.1:0-11731 GCA_000711775.1 Oxytricha trifallax | reverse complement strand
TTCTTGTAGTGAGTCTTGATTTAACTCCAGTAGAATTCAATTCCATTAAATTATGGGCTATAAGGAACGTTGTATACAGGAGTTATGTTTAGCTCTTCATAAGCTTTCTTAGACTCCTTAGTCTTATGAACGGAGAGGTTATCAACAAACAAGATGATCTCTTGTTACTATACTTCTCTCTGAGCTTATGTAGGAACTCTATATACTACTCTCGCTTAATAGAGCGAGGGTGAATAACATAACTCTCTAGGCCTGAATCTTCACTTATGCCAGCTAAAATTGCATGGGTGACTACCTTAACTTTTTAATCATAGACTTCGATATTATCATACTTCTTATACCAAGACTTATTAATAAAGGTGTTGAAGGTAAAACACAGCTTCATCAGCATGTATGAACTTGATGTTATTAGTAATAGCTCTCTGCATTTAATCATATATATAGTTTAAATTATTACTATAAAATGGCACTGTAAAATCAATCACTCTCTTCACTCTGTTGACTGTCTTGAAAGTAATTCCATTTCTTCTATAAATATTGGCTATAGTCTAAGGAGAGATACGCATGTCAGGAAACTTGCGATGAAATATCACAGCTTGCTAGTCATGGAAAGTGTGCCCAATACTTCAAAGTCTTAGAGTCGCAGAGGAAGTCAATATGAGCCTGAGAGAACTTTTATTTTCTTGCAGGCTGCGTTCAACAACCAGAATTAAAATGCTAAACAGCTAGCAAGCAGTGATACCTAACAATTGAGGCACTCTTGCGTAATAACTTTGCAATTGCTGCATAATTTAGTACAGGTTTGGCTTAGTCTTTATTAATACTTGTACCATACCTAAGCTTAAGCAGTAAATCTAAATATTACTCATCATAAATAGACGCTATATTTCGCTAATTTCTATTTCTCATTTTGAAAATTGGCCTAATTTCTCTACTAACCCCAATAAGACCCCAACTATACCCTACAAATCAAAGAACTTATAAACCTCACTAAGGGGTTTTGGGGTTTTGATTCTAGTCAGCACTCATTTAATTAATTTCACATAAAATACTACCAGTTTTTTTAAAATAAAAACCGATAAAATTATTTATATCAAATAAACTGGTCTCTTCTTTTAGAAGTTAATGTTAAAAGTCTTGATGAGAAATTAAGACAATCAAAAATTTCATTTATTCTTAGATATATAATTTTTTTATAATCATCGATAGAGAATAACGAAGAAGTTTAAAACGCCTGTCTAGAAGCACTCTATATTTACTTTTAAATATAAACATAAATTAATTAGTTTAATTCCCCCTCCTTTAATTAAATTTTTATATAGCATAATAATCATTATTATAAAACTCTACAAGTTAAATATTATTCCAGATCCCACTTAAGCCCCAGATGTAAAAATTATAAGTCGCTACACGAAGAGAGTAGAATATTCCTACCCAGTTCCATTCGTCAAGAGAGATAGCTTGCTTGAGAAGATTTTACCACATCTTGAGAAGGAATATGGAATTTATAGCAGAGGTAGGTTTGGGAATTTATATAATTATAAAATATATTTATATTTAATAAATACCCAAAATGATTTGATTAATAAAAATACTCAAGGTTAAAGAGTTAGAATAGAAAATATATCTTAATAATAACCCTATTCAAAACAAATATAAATAAATCAATAAAATTGATAAATTCTATTTCTTAATAAATAGAAGAAATTTATGATATAATTTATTTTTTATATATATTAAAATGGGGACTGGAAATATGAGATAAGTAATTAGGATTAGATATTTGTTTAAACAGTAGAACTAGCCAAGAAAATAGTGCAAAATCTAAGCACATAACAAAATAGCCCTGCATTTTAAGAATGATTAATATAAATAAAACATATTAAAATCTTTTTTTTTACTGATTCTCAATGATTTTGCCAAAACAAGTCATAAGAAATCAATTATTTGCATTTTTCCTCAATTTTTAAAAAAAATATCGATATCTTATTAAATTATTAATTAATGTCATGAGTAAATTTAAATTACCTTATTAGAAGTCTCTATTAGTATATATTCAATATTTCAGATATGTAGATAAAAATGGGTTTCTCTCTATTTTTTTTAATATGATAGCTTTTATGAAAATGTAAATTTAATCTTCCTTTTTAATAAATTCTTTAGGTGAAGAATTATGACTAAGTTTATAATTTTAAGTGTAATAAGTATTATTCATTAACTTACAGGAAGACCAGATAAAACCAATTTAGGTTGGAAATACCCAAGCTGTTTTCATTTTTTTATATACATAGTAATTGCTAATTAAATTGTTATATTTTACATAAAAGACTATATTTAAATTGTAATTTTTTTTTTACTTGTGTATATTTTCGAATATAATTAGAAATATAAACTGAAAGTACTAAGAAGAGAAATGTTCTCATACTTTAAATTTATATAATTAGGCAGATCTTTATCATATTTATTCAATTTAAAATTCAATAGTTATATAATATTTTTGAGCATATGATCTAATTTTAGAAAAAAATAACAATATTATTTTTTATTCAAAATATATAATATCTCTATTAATATTAATTATTGATATATGTTTATAGTTAAAATTTTTATATTTTATTGGTAAGTCTAAAGTTTAACAGTTTTTAGTAAATATCTAAAATAATTTATTAAACTAATGAGCTAGTATTACTATATATATCAGCAATTTATTTAAAGGAGAATAGTGAAAATATGTGAAATATATAAAAATAAATTGAAATTTTAAAGAGGATTAAATTTTATTTATTTTATCTATTTAATTTTACATAGTTTATGATAATATTATAATAATTCTGCTGTTATGTTTTAACTTTTTTATATTGCATGAAATTTTTAATATAAAAATTTAATACCCTATATTTTCTGTAATATAATAAAAGTGAATTCAGTCTTAATTTAGTAAATAGTATAGTTTTAAATAAATAATATAAAATTTGTGATAAAACTTTATGCGATTTATATAATCTAAATTAGAATTTATTATGGTTTCTTATATAATTTGCCTTTTTTAAAAAAGTCATTTAGTGATATCTAAAAAGTTTATGAGGCAAAATTTTAAATAAATTATAACTATTATTAATCTTTATAAAAAATCTAAGCGTAATAATTTGTTAAAAAAAATTAATCAAAATTGAATTTAGTAAATTATCAAGTAATAAATATAATTTAACTGAATAAATTGAAAATTACAAAGTAAAGAAAAAAAACAAACTCCTTTTAAAGTTTTATTTATAATTATTTTTATTGTCTATTTAATTTAACTTGGCAATTTCAATTTCTAAATATTTCAATTAAAATAAACTATTGAATTAAATAATTACTTTTATTATATATTATTATTATTAGAATATTTTGCCAAGTTTGTTATCATCTTCCTCTTCTGATGAGTATTATGGCTTCTTCTCATTCTTCCTTTTCTTTGACTATAAATTAATTAGTAATTTACTTTTATAATTATATATTAATAAATATAATTTGACTGCCCAGACTTTTACTATGGGTTTATCGTGTGAGTAAATTTATCGTGGTGATCGTTGAAGCCTCCTGCTGTTCTCGATTTATTTTTAAATTTAGACATTCACTCAATAAAAATCTAATTAGAATTTATGCTATTTAACAATCTTTAGGGTTGTTACAAATATATCTTTAATTTCGAATATGTTCAAGCTTTTATGTATTTCACAATGTATTTATGTAATTTTTCAATTAAAAACTACATAAAATAGTCTATGTCATGACTACCGTTTATAAAATAGTTTTTCAGTATATTAGCTCTATAAAATATATAATTTGTTATAATATTAGTATATTTATTGATTCATTTTTTTAAAGAGACTACTTTTTAAAACTTAAGAAGGAAAAATGTTGAGCATTTTTCATGAATCTCTATTTATACTTAAAAGAAATCTTTAATTCTTTTAAAAATAATAACATTTTTCTAGCTTGGTCATCTTAATGTTGAATAAAAATGAGTTTATAATGTAATAAAAGTTGAGGATTCTAATATTAGTTAAAGTTATTTTAATAATAATAATAGCTATATTATTAAAATATAAGTAAATCTGTAACATTTGTTCTATTCAAATACTTTTCTATCCTAGTTTTTTTATAATTTTACAATTTTTATTTCGGGTTTGCAAATTAATGCTATATCTGCTTTATTTATAACTTAATAAAACTTACATTAAATTTTTAACAGATAGGGAAATCTGTGATTGTGGCGCTACTCTCTCCCTTCTTCGGTTTCTTTTATAACATCTTACGAAGGGACTCATTTTATTATTATAGAAATAAATTCCAAATTGGGAAATTAATTTAAATTAAATATTAAATAAATCAATATAGTAGTAATTAGAATAGGCCAATTTAAATGATCTAAGGCTAATATAAAAGAAAATTCAAAATTATGTGGACATTATATTTGGCGGTACTACTTTATCTCATCCCTTGAGCGAGATAATTTAATATTAATAAGACACCTCTAAATTTGATAAATTATACCTTCTCATAAAAGTTAAATTATATCTCCGGGGATTCGATAAAATAATACCGAAAATATTAAAGTCCAGCTATTTTTTAATACTCTATTGAACTAGCACGAAATCGTTTAAATTGGCTAACTTTAACTGCCAAGAATTTGATTTATTTAATATTTAATTTAAATTATTTACCAAGTTTTGAATGTACTTCTCAAATAATATAATTATTAATTTTAATATAAATTCATCACATAATAGAAGAAAACTTATATTTAACATTTTTATAATTAACTCTCTTATTGGTTTGTCATTGTTGTTAGCTCTTTATTGTGAATTATTATATTTTTATTGATAAATAAAATCATAAATCAGGGAAGTTACTTTTAATGCTAATAAAGCATTGAAAAAATTTTCTTAAAAAGCTATTTTATTAGAAAACTAATAAACTTAAGGATAATAATTATTTTATTAGAAAATATGTTTGCAGATATTTAAATAAATTAATAAAATTTTAAATTTTAAGCAATATTCCATTTTTATTAATTTTTTTAAAAAAATTTATCAACTATCTATTAATGCTAATAATCGCAAGTTTAATTCTAAAATAGAATTAGTATAAGTTTATTATATTTATTTTATAATTTAAAAAATCAAAAATTTAGACAATCTAATATTATAATAATAAATTGTTTTAAATTGTGAATTTTAGACTCCAATAGTTCCCTATGTGAAAAATTCCTGCTAAGTTTTATCAAGGCCATTAATTTAATAAGAATTATTTTGATTAATTATTTCTGCGCTTGACTAGTAATCGGCTAAATCATCGGAGGCAACCTTAATTTTGTTATTTTTTATAATAAATATTTAAAATATAATTGAAAAAAGACGATATAACTAGGAGAATATATAATGGGAATATTCTTAATTAATTTCAAATTGTTCTTTCGTTTAGAATTTAATTTCTCAGTTGATGAGATGTGAGTCGGCTCATTAGTCATTAGTTTTGAAGGGTTTTTGGAGACTAATCCAAATAACAGTCTTTTATCAATTTATGATACTTAAGATGGATCCATAAATTACACAATAAAATGAAAGAATTTATGGTATTATAGTAATTATAGGAATTGGGAAATATAATTTGTTCATAAAGTGCTTGAGTGCATCATGCATTTATTTAGCGTATACAAAAATATAATATAAGTCTATTTATAGGAATTTACATAAACCTTATAATTATATGATACTATAAAGTATTAATACAACAGGCCTATACCTTGGTTGCCCATCGTCAGAATCAAAATCAGAGTTTTCTTTATATTTCTTTATAAATCTTTAAACACGTGGACCCTCTTCCTCTGATTAAGATGAATCATATAAATCATTATGAATTTTTATCATATTTATTATTTATTTTCTTTTAAAATGAATCAGAGTAGTTGAGCAAATTCTTCTTTGAAAACATCATTAAGAATTTTTGACGATTGTTGAAAAAGATAGTATTTTAATATATATCTATCAATTTTTTAGATTATCATCTTTATAATAATTGTAAAATGATATTCAATAAAATTTACCTAATTTATTCTAATTATTAAAGAAAGAGAAGAAGGTGTTGAGCTAGCGCATTTTAGTTAATAAATTCACAGCATCTAATTCTCTTTTGATTTTTTCCTCCCCCTTTTTATATAATAATATTTTCTTTTTATTTTTTTTCATTGTTTTACTCTTGCAAAATGACAGACAAAAATATTTATAGAAGAAACTTCTACAAACATCCTTGCACTGTACTCTAATTCTCTAATAAAAAAATAAAAATATATTTTTTTAATTTTCATTATTTTTGGGGGAAAAATTAATTATTTGATGGAAATTTATTAAAAATGATCGGAAATATCATTAAATTTAAATTTAATATTCTCCATCTACTATCTAATTAGCCCATCATAAAACTAAGGAAATCTTCATTTATATTCCCTTGATTTTCAGATATTACTTTCTAAATCGCTTGTTAAAACAATATTTTTAAAATTATATAGTTATTTATCCTTGATTCGAAGTTGTACTTTTGTATATAAAAATTATGATGTTAAATTACTTTTATAATAGAAATTCTTCACAAGATAAATTTAACTGGAAATAACTTAAAATTGATTAAAATGTAACAGATTTAAATAAATATTGTGGAATCAAATTTTATTTGCAGGAATATAAGTTGTTCCTTTTTTATTTGCATTATTAAATAGGCACATAAGAAAGTAAGCTTGATTGTTTGATTAACTTTTTTTTAATTAAAAATTATCTATACATTTTTGAGAGAGAGCATTATTTTATTATATAAAGTATATTTTTGAGTAAATTATTTGGCTTCTGAAGAAAAATGTTAAATAACGTATTATAATATAAATAAAAAATAAGAAAATAAAAGGAAGTTAGAGAACAAAAGAGTGTGATTATATTTAATTAAAATTCTTAATTAAATTTTCATTATTGTGTTTATTAATCTCGGCTGATTGCTGTGTTTTATTATCCACATTTCTTTGCATCTTTAATTTAGAATCATAAAATCTGCTGTCAATTTTATTCTTAATACTACTTCTGTCATTATGTACTTCTTTTTTTTAAGTTATTTTTTTTTTACTGAAATCTCCGCTATAATAAGCAATTATATTTTGCATCCTAGTACAGAGAGAAATACATAATCTAATTGTATGTTTTAATGATTACTTTAGAAAATAGAAACTAAAAGTATTTCTTGTTGACTCCATAAATTATTTATTTATTACTTTGGAATAATTCTTAGAAGAAAGTAAAATGATTATATTGCGAAAAGGCAATCAACGGAGAAGAATAAAAATATATAAAATATTTAAAAAAATGCAATATCTTAATTAATCAATATATGTATAGTCTTATTTCACTAATATTCGTTTATTTTTCTTATTTAAAAATAATAGAATCTTAATGATAGACCACACTGCGTCCATATTGAAGATTAACCCAAATATTATCTAAAAAATAATGAATTGGTTTTTCATAGTCTCCAATATTGAAATACGAAGTTGTGAATATCTCTTAAACAAGGATAGGCGCAAACCAATCTTTAAACTCTATTTTATTCAATAATTTGATCCCAAACATCGCTATAATTATTTAATTTTAAAGTAAAATATAAGCAAAATTATTATAAAAGATGAGGGTTAGCCCTTTATACTCGGGAGCATACCAGTTACCCTAGAGAGTTAAATTATTCCAGTCAGAAAATTTATCAATATTTTGCAAGTTGATATCGGAATCTGGTAGGTTTAGAAAAATATTTACTATTAATAAATAACTTGCAAAATAGGGAAGAATTTCTTCTACGAGAATTGTTATCAATAATAAAATTAAATCTACAAATTAATAACCTAATAAAAATTGGTAATCTTTATCAATTTTTTTAAACAATTTTTATTCTTTTTTTTTCTAAACCGCTTGTGAAGAGAATTTCTTCTAAGATCCACTTTTGCCTAATTTCATATTTGAAATAGTTGAATCTTGTTCCGCACCCTCTAAATCGTAGATTCTTCTTCCCTTAAATAAAATACAAATAAATGAATCTGGAATAGATCAGTAGGCATGCGAAGAACATTTTAATATAAATTTAGCTTTAATAGTCATTGACAGTTGTATAGAATAAACCGAATAGGTTGTCTGAGAGTTAAAATTTTTTAAAAATTAAATTCAAATTCTAGACATCGATTTCTAAATTTTAATTTTAATCATTCTCTACGAGAATAGTGGGGAGCTGGATTTATATTCAATTGAGAACTATTATTGCCCCGACTGGAATAAATTTAGAAATTTATACAGAGTTTAATCATATAGGATCAAATTGCTCCACGGATGCTGAGTTTAAAGCAGGAAAAATTTCAAATTATTATTAAGCGAAGTGTGGTCTATCAAACATTTATGAAAAAGAATTAAATTTAACTCTCAGACATAATAAGACAATAAATATAATCTTATTTTCAATGACTATTTCTATGAGATTTCAAAGAACACCTATAATTAATACGTTACAACTACAATTCCTCATAATAGTTTGATATATTTTATTCTTTAATTATGGATTTTTATTATACTTCACAGCAGATGATAAAAAAGGGCCAGGAGAGGGAGTGCTGTTTTCTCAAGATATTATTATAGACAAGGAATACGATATATTTAACAGGTAGGTGTACACGCTAACTGGAGTATTATAAGATATTGGAGGATTCTACAATTCTTGCCTCTTCGCATGCAAATTGTATAATTAAGATCTTTAAACATGTAAATTGTCAGATTTATTGGTATCATTTTATCTAATATTTATAAAATATGAATATGATTTGCATTATAGTATTGCTGTTTTATACTCGTAAAAATTTCCCAAAATTAAATGTTATTTATTCTCATGATATTAATTTCAGATTCTAAGGAACACTATATTTCTCCTCGCTAATTAGCAAGCTATATTAAGTGGATGTGAAACCATCTAAATCAAAAAAGGGAAGAAGAAGAAAAATAATAATAAATTTATTATTTTAAATTATAATATATATTTATTAGTTCTGATCTGGTAGTTTGCGAAAGTTCTTGAAGTCGTTCCATCTACAGGATTTGTTATCATTCTGATGTCAAACTACCTTAGCTTTAAGACGCCATGTTTCGGGTTATCTTAAAAATTAGATTTTGATTCATTTATTAGTTAAATTAAGGTTTTAATATTAATTTATTTTATTAATAATAATCTTGAATATTATTGCCATAGAAATCAGATAATTTAAATGCAAAGGAGATATTTTTACTTGAAATATCCTCAGGAGGGGTCCAGGAATTACTGATACTAACAAGCGTGTTTTTCTTGATTTAAGCTTAGTTTCTCAAAATCATATCTCTTAGCTTTATAGTTATTATCACATTAAATTAATAATTTAATATAAATAAATCTTATAATAATAGGCAATTAATATAGCTTATAGATGAAAATGCTAAAAATGAACAAGAACACAAGCTTATATCTTAATTTTATATTAGATTTACAAGGAAAAAATGAATTGTATAAATTTATTTTTATAAGAATCTTAGTTAAAATATGCATGCATTAATATATAGCTTAACTGCAAATCTTTTCAATTATCAAATAAAATAATTTGTTTTTTAAGATATTATTTTATTTTAGAATGACACTTTACTAATAGGTTTTGATGAAATTAAATATCTAAAATTTACCTTGAATTAAGTTAATTATGCCATTAAATCAAACCAAAAAGAAATTCAACAAATTAAAAATTTTAGCTTAGAGCATAGTTTATGATAATATAGATTCTAAATAAAATGGAAATTTAAATATTTAGTTTGCTTTATGATGATTATTATTATTTTTCTCTTACATTAAAATGAGATGAATATAATTATCTAAATTATATTTCATAATAGCAATAATAAAAAGCAGTGATAGAAAACCTCCCATAAAACTTTGAAATTTATCTTTTCCTCTGAATGTAAAAATTATTATTGTATTAGAAAATATTGATTAAAATTTCCTATAATGTGAGCTGAATAGGCTTTGCGAATATATCAAGATTTTTTATGAATTTGCGACACCCCTTCTTCTTTTTTTTACTTGGGAAATACTATTATGAAGCAGTTAAGGAACCAACCCTACTTAAGCTTTCCTGTGCGGCACCGTATTACTAAAATATTTATTTAATTTTTTCTTTTTTTATAAAGCTTTAAAACTTTTAATTATAATATATACAATAAATAGTCGTGCGAATGTGGCATATATCGATTCAAAATAAATATTAAAGTTAGTTAGCTAAAATTATATAATGAAATTGCAAAAAACATTTAGAATTAAGAACAATTTTAATTTAAAGAAAATACTCTCCTTTCTGTAAAATCATACCTTTTATTGCAAAATAAATATAATTAACAAGTATAAATATGAAAAAAAGTTAAAACATTATTTGCTAACGCACTCAAAACCCCAAAACCCCTTAATGAGGTTTATAAGTGCTTTGATTTGTAGGAATTTGTTAGGGGTTGGGGTTATTAATAGGTTTTAATGTGAAATTTTTAGTAAATGTATTTAATTTAATCACTCAAAATGCACTTTTGGATCATGTGGGAGATGTCTGAAGTTTATCTTACTTATCCACAACTCTATCTGCTCTATTGATATGTCTGATCTTGAGTTTGGTTTAATTATTATTGATTCTGCCATTTGTTTCATTGATTGAGATACTCTTGTTTTGTCAATAAATTGCTTTATTCTTTGTTTAGCATCCTTCTCGCATCTTGTAGAGTAGTATTCATTGCGAGGCATATCGCACTCTATTATTATTGCTGCTAAAGCCCACACATCCCACTAAAAGTCTCCATCTACCCAGTCCTCTCTTTCTCGATAGTACCCTTGCGTTCCCATTACAGTTCCAAGCCTTGATACTTCCACTCTTTAAGCTCTGTTGAAATCGATTATTGCTATTCTTACAGGTGAGAAGTTTATCATTATATTTTCTGGCTTCAAATCTCTGTGAACGAACCCTAACTTATGAAGCTCTTTAATACCTTATACGGTCTGAGTTGCTATTTATCCAAGTTACTTATGATTCCTTTGATCAGTTATGAAATCTCTTAAGGTCATTTCATAGAGTGGAAGTCTGAAAGCAAGATGATCCTTGGCAAGGAGAACAGCATCTAGCTTGATTAAGTAACTACACTCTTTTAACTTTGCTTGAGTGAGAACTTGATACTCATTTGTAAACTCCATCTAATATTTATCATCACTTAAGAGATAGTTGAAGGGATACACCTTGTATACATATTGATGATCATTGATAACTTTCTTATCAAAGGAGTCTTCTAATATTATGTAGCTTTAAATAGAAGTATCTAGGTCAATTTAAGCAAGAACAGGTATTTTCTTGAATTGAATCTTGATCATAATTTTTGTTATTTCAGAGGTCAGTTGGTTGCGTGCCTTCTTAACGTACTCGAACTCTCTAGCTTATTCAGGCACTACGACCTTAGTAATTCCCTCGCTTTTCTTTTGTTGAGAAGCTTCAGCTCAACTTCATGATTCTCAACTTCTATATCTTTCTTGTAAGCTTTTAATAGATGCTTCTTCAAGTCTCTTGTATGAGAGTATTGCTTATGGCACTCAAAGCAGTCATACTTTCCATCTATTTTAT
>ARYC01011970.1:0-10922 GCA_000711775.1 Oxytricha trifallax | reverse complement strand
CCAGATATAAAAGCATTTTCAAAAGTTATAGGGGGGTCATTTTGTCCATTTTTTGATTTTTCAAAAATTTGTCCATTTTTTGATTTTTCAAAAATTTGTCCAGGGCCGAACCTTTCCCCGGCAAAATACAACTTCCATTTTATATTTCCCAAAAACACCCGAATATAATGATTCTGGTCATATAGACCTCGCTGAACAAGAAATATAAAATCAGAAATGATTAATCTTCAAAACGCGCAAAGATATAAGCAAAATAAGCAATTTGCAGCAATTTACTTATATATCCCTTGGCCCTTCATTTTTGGGTTTTTGAGGACCTCAAAAGATGGTCACGGAAATTCATGAGATGACCTGGATTTAAGCAAATCCACTAAATTTGGGTTCCTGAGCAAGAGTGTGACACCGGAACACCAGATATATATGCATTTTCAAAAGTAATAGGGGGGTCATTTTGTCCATTTTTGCTTTTCAAAAATTTGTCCCGGGCCGAACTCTTTCCCGGCAAAATACAACTTCCATTTTATATTTCCCAAAAACACCCGAATATAATGATTCTGGTCATTTAGACCTCGCTGAACACGAATATAAAATCAGAATTGATTTATCTTCAAAACGCGCCAAGATATAAGCAAAATAAGCAATTTGCAGCAATTTCCTTATATAACCCTTGGCCCTTCATTTTTGGGTTTTTGAGGACCTCAGAAGATGGTCACGGAAATTCATGAGATGACCTGGAATTAAGCAAATCCACTAAATTTGGGTTCCTGAGCAAGAGTGTGACACCGGAACACCAGATATATATGCATTTTCAAAAGTAATAGGGGGGTCATTTTGTCCATTTTTGCTTTTCAAAAATTTGTCCCGGGCCGAACTCTTTCCCGGCAAAATACAACTTCCATTTTATATTTCCCAAAAACACCCGAATATAATGATTCTGGTCATTTAGACCTCGCTGAACACGAATATAAAATCAGAATTGATTTATCTTCAAAACGCGCAAAGATATAAGCAAAATAAGCAATTTGCAGCAATTTCCTTATATAACCTTTAGCCCTTCATTTTTGGGTCTTTGAGGACCTCAAAAGATGGTCACGGAAATTCATGAGATGACCTGGAATTAAGCAAATCCACTAAATTTGGGTTCCTGAGCAAGAGTGTGACACCGGAACACCAGATATATAGGCATTTTCAAAAGTTATAGGGGGGTTATTTTGTCCATTTTTGGCTTTTCAAAAATTTGTCCCGGGCCGAACTCTTCCCCGGCAAAGTACAACTTCAATTTTATATTTCCCAAAAACACCCGAATATAATGATTCTGGTCATTTAGACCTCGCTGAACACGAATATAAAATCAAAATTGATTTATCTTCAAAACGCTCAAAGATATAAGCAAAATAAGCAATTTGCAGCAATTTCCTTATATAACCCTTGGCCCTTCAATTTTGCGTTTTTGAGATGGTCACGGAAATTCATGAGATGACCTGGAATTAAGCAAATCCACTAAATTTGGGTTCCTGAGCAAGAGTGTGACACCGGAACACCAGATATATATGCATTTTCAAAAGTAATAGGGGGGTCATTTTGTCCATTTTTGCTTTTCAAAAATTTGTCCCGGGCCGAACTCTTTCCCGGCAAAATACAACTTCCATTTTATATTTCCCAAAAACACCCGAATATAATGATTCGTCATTTAGACCTCGCTGAACACGAATATAAAATCAAAATTAATTTATCTTCAAAACGCGCAAAGATATAAGCAAAATAAGCAATTCTCAGCAATTTTCTTAAATAACCCTTTGCCCTTCATTTTTGGGTTTTTGAGAACCTCAAAAGATGGTCCCGGAAATTCATGAGATGACCTGGAATTAAGCAAATCCACTAAATTTGGGCTCCTGAGCAAGAGTATGACACTGGAACACATAATAGTCATTTTCAAATGTTATAGGCGGGTCATTTTGTCAATTTTTGCGTTTTCAAAAAATTGTCCTCGGCCGAACCTTTCCCCGGCAAAATACAACTTCCATTTTATATTTCCCAAAAACACCCGAATATAATGATTCTGGTCATATAGACCTCGCTGAACAAGAAATATAAAATCAGAAATGATTAATCTTCAAAACGCGCAAAGATATAAGCAAAATAAGCAATTTGCAGCAATTTACTTATATATCCCTTGGCCCTTCATTTTTGGGTTTTTGAGGACCTCAAAAGATGGTCACGGAAATTCATGAGATGACCTGGATTTAAGCAAATCCACTAAATTTGGGTTCCTGAGCAAGAGTGTGACACCGGAACACCAGATATATATGCATTTTCAAAAGTAATAGGGGGGTCATTTTGTCCATTTTTGCTTTTCAAAAATTTGTCCCGGGCCGAACTCTTTCCCGGCAAAATACAACTTCCATTTTATATTTCCCAAAAACACCCGAATATAATGATTCTGGTCATTTAGACCTCGCTGAACACGAATATAAAATTAAAATTGATTTATCTTCAAAACGCGCAAAGATATAAGCAAAATAAGCAATTTTCAGCAATTTCCTTATATAATCCTTGGCCCTTCAATTTTGGGTTTTTGAGGACCTCAAAAGATGGTCACGGAAATTCATGAGATGACCTGGAATTAAGCAAATCCACTAAATTTGGGTTCCTGAGCAAGAGTGTGACACCGGAACACCAGATATATATGCATTTTCAAAAGTAATAGGGGGGTCATTTTGTCCATTTTTGCTTTTCAAAAATTTGTCCCGGGCCGAACTCTTTCCCGGCAAAATACAACTTCCATTTTATATTTCCCAAAAACACCCGAATATAATGATTCTGGTCATTTAGACCTCGCTGAACACGAATATAAAATGAGAATTGATTTATCTTCAAAACGAGCAAAGATATAAGCAAAATAAGCAAAATGCAGCAATTTCCTTATATAACCCTTAGCCCTTTATTTTGGGGTTTTTGAGGACCTCAGAAGATGGTCACGGAAATTCATGAGATGACTTGGAATTAAGCAAATCACTAAATTTGGGTTCCTGAGCAAGAGTGTGACACCGGAACACCAGATATATAGGCATTTTCAAAAGTTATAGGGGGGTTATTTTGTCCATTTTTGGCTTTTCAAAAATTTGTCCCGGGCCGAACTCTTCCCCGGCAAAGTACAACTTCAATTTTATATTTCCCAAAAACACCCGAATATAATGATTCTGGTCATTTAGACCTCGCTGAACACGAATATAAAATCAAAATTGATTATCTTCAAAACGCGCAAAGATATAAGCAAAATAAGCAATTTTCAGCAATTTCCTTATATAATCCTTGGCCCTTCAATTTTGGGTTTTTGAGGACCTCAAAAGATGGTCACGGAAATTCATGAGATGACCTGGAATTAAGCAAATCCACTAATTGGTTCCTGAGCAAGAGTGTGACACCGGAACACCAGATATATAGGCATTTTCAAAAGTTATAGGGGGGTTATTTTGTCCATTTTTGGCTTTTCAAAAATTTGTCCCGGGCCGAACTCTTCCCCGGCAAAGTACAACTTCAATTTTATATTTCCCAAAAACACCCGAATATAATGATTCTGGTCATTTAGACCTCGCTGAACACGAATATAAAATCAAAATTGATTTATCTTCAAAACGCGCAAAGATATAAGCAAAATAAGCAATTTTCAGCAATTTCCTTATATAATCCTTGGCCCTTCAATTTTGGGTTTTTGAGGACCTCAAAAGATGGTCACGGAAATTCATGAGATGACCTGGAATTAAGCAAATCCACTAAATTTGGGTTCCTGAGCAAGAGTGTGACACCGGAACACCAGATATATAGGCATTTTCAAAAGTTATAGGGGGGTTATTTTGTCCATTTTTGGCTTTTCAAAAATTTGTCCCGGGCCGAACTCTTCCCCGGCAAAATACAACTTCCATTATATATTTCCCAAAAACACCCGAATATAATGATTCTGGTCATTTAGACCTCGCTGAACACGAATATAAAATCAGAGCTGATTTATCTTCAAAACGCGCAAAGATATAATCAAAATAAGCAATTTGCAGCAATTTCCTTATATAACCTTTAGCGCCTCATTTTTGCGTTTTTGAGGACCTCAAAAGATGGTCACGGAAATTCATGAGATGACCTGGAATTAAGCAAATCCACTAAATTTGGGTTCCTGAGCAAGAGTGTGACACCGGAACACCAGATATATATGCATTTTCAAAAGTAATAGGGGGGTCATTTTGTCCATTTTTGCTTTTCAAAAATTTGTCCCGGGCCGAACTCTTTCCCGGCAAAATACAACTTCCATTTTATATTTCCCAAAAACACCCGAATATAATGATTCTGGTCATTTAGACCTCGCTGAACACGAATATAAAATCAGAATTGATTTATCTTCAAAACGCGCAAAGATATAAGCACAATAAGCAATTTTCAGCAATTTCCTTATATAACCCTTAGCCCTTCATTTTTGGGTTTTTGAGGACCTCAAAAGATGGTTACGGAAATTCACGAGATGACATGGAATTATGCAAATCCACTAAATTTGGGCTCCTGAGCAAGAGTGTGACACTGGAACACCAGATATATATGCATTTTCAAAAGTAATAGGGGGGTCATTTTGTCCATTTTTGCTTTTCAAAAATTTGTCCCGGGCCGAACTCTTTCCCGGCAAAATACAACTTCCATTTTATATTTCCCAAAAACACCCGAATATAATGATTCTGGTCATTTAGACCTCGCTGAACACGAATATAAAATTAAAATTGATTTATCTTCAAAACGCGCAAAGATATAAGCAAAATAAGCAATTTTCAGCAATTTCCTTATATAATCCTTGGCCCTTCAATTTTGGGTTTTTGAGGACCTCAAAAGATGGTCACGGAAATTCATGAGATGACCTGGAATTAAGCAAATCCACTAAATTTGGGTTCCTGAGCAAGAGTGTGACACCGGAACACCAGATATATATGCATTTTCAAAAGTAATAGGGGGGTCATTTTGTCCATTTTTGCTTTTCAAAAATTTGTCCCGGGCCGAACTCTTTCCCGGCAAAATACAACTTCCATTTTATATTTCCCAAAAACACCCGAATATAATGATTCTGGCCATTTAGACCTCGCTTAACACGAATATAAAATGAGAATTGATTTATCTTCAAAACGCGCAAAGAAATAAGCAAAACAAGCAATTTTAAGCAATTTCCTTATATAACCCTTAGCCCTTCATTTTTGGGTTTTTGAGGACCTCAAAAGATGTCACGGAAATTCATGAGATGACTTGGAATTAAGCAAATCCACTAAATTTGGGCTCCTGAGCAAGAGTGTGACACCAGAACACCAGATATATAGACATTTTCAAAAGTTATAGGGGGGTCATTTTGTCCATTTTTGGCTTTTTCAAAAATTTGTCCAGGGCCGAACCTTTCCCCGGCAAAATACAACATCCATTTTATATTTCCCAAAAACACTCGAATATAATGATTCTGGTCATTTTGATCTCGCTGAACATGAATTTAAAATCAGAATTGATTTATCTTCAAAACGCGCAAAGATATAAGCAAAATAAGCAATTTGCAGCAATTTCCTTATATAACCCTTGGCCCTTCATTTTTGGGTCTTTGAGGACCTCAAAAGATGGTCACGGAAATTCATGAGATGACCTGGAATTAAGCAAATCCACTAAATTTGGGTTCCTGAGCAAGAGTGTGACACTGGAACACCAGATATATAGGCATTTTCAAAAGTTATAGGGGCGTCATTTTGTCCATTTTTGGCTTTTCAAAAATGTGTCCCGGGCCGAACTCTTCCCCGCCAAAATACAACTTGCAATTTATATTTCCCAAAAACACCCGAATATAATGATTCTGGTCATTTAGACCTCGCTGAACACGAATATAAAAACAGAATTGATTTATCTTCAAAACGCGCAAAGATATAAGCAAAATAAGCAATTTGCAGCAATTTCCTTATATATCCTTAGCCCTTCATTTTTGGGTTTTTGAGGACATCAATAGATGGTCACGGAAATTCATGAGATGACCTGGAATTAAGCAAATCCACTAAATTTGGGCTCCTGACCAAGAGTGTGACAGTGGAACACCAGATATATAGTCATTTTCAAAAGTTATAGGGGGGTCATTTTGTCCATTTTTGCGTTTTCAAAAATTTGTACAGGGCCGAACCTTTCCCCGCCAAAAATACAACTTCCATTATATATTTCCCAAAAACACCCGAATATAATGATTCTGGTCATTTAGACCTCGCTGAACACGAATATAAAATCAGAGCTGATTTATCTTCAAAACGCGCAAAGATATAATCAAAATAAGCAATTTGCAGCAATTTCCTTATATAACCTTTAGCGCCTCATTTTTGCGTTTTTGAGGACCTCAAAAGATGGTCACGGAAATTCATGAGATGACCTGGAATTAAGCAAATCCACTAAATTTGGGCTCCTGAGCAAGAGTGTGACACCAGAACACCAGATATATAGACATTTTCAAAAGTTATAGGGGTGTCATTTTGTTTATTTTTGGGTTTTCAAAAATTTGTCCAGAGCCGAACCTTTCCCCGGCAAAATACAACTTCCATTTTATATTTACCAGAAACACCCGAATATAATGATTCTGGTCATTTAGACGACGCTGAACACGAATATAAAATCAGAATTGATTTGTCTTGAAAACGCGCAAAGATATAAGCAAAATAAGCAATTTTCAGCAATTTCCTTATATAACCCTTTGCCCTTCATTTTTGGGTTTTTGAGGACCTCAAAAGATGGTCACGGAAATTCATGAGATGACCTGGAATTAAGCAAATCCATAAATTTGGGTTCCTGAGCAAGAGTGTGACACCGGAACACCAGATATATAGGCATTTTCAAAAGTTATAGGGGGGTTATTTTGTCCATTTTTGGCTTTTCAAAAATTTGTCCCGGGCCGAACTCTTCCCCGGCAAAGTACAACTTCAATTTTATATTTCCCAAAAACACCCGAATATAATGATTCTGGTCATTTAGACCTCGCTGAACACGAATATAAAATCAAAATTGATTTATCTTCAAAACGCGCCAAGATATAAGCAAAATAAGCAATTTGCAGCAATTTCCTTATATAACCCTTGGCCCTTCATTTTTGGGTTTTTGAGGACCTCAGAAGATGGTCACGGAAATTCATGAGATGACCTTAAATAAAGCAACCACTAAATTTGGGTTCCTGAGCAAGAGTGTGACACCGGAACACCAGATATATAGGCATTTTCAAAAGTTATAGGGGGGTTATTTTGTCCATTTTTGGCTTTTCAAAAATTTGTCCCGGGCCGAACTCTTCCCCGGCAAAGTACAACTTCAATTTTATATTTCCCAAAAACACCCGAATATAATGATTCTGGTCATTTAGACCTCGCTGAACACGAATATAAAATCAAAATTGATTTATCTTCAAAACGCGCAAAGATATAAGCAAAATAAGCAATTTGCAGCAATTTCGTTATATAACCCTTGGCCCTTCATTTTTGGGTTTTTGAGGACCTCAGAAGATGGTCACGGAAATTCATGAGATGACCTGGAATTAAGCAAATCCACTAAATTTGGGTTCCTGAGCAAGAGTGTGACACCGGAACACCAGATATATATGCATTTTCAAAAGTAATAGGGGGGTCATTTTGTCCATTTTTGCTTTTCAAAAATTTGTCCCGGGCCGAACTCTTTCCCGGCAAAATACAACTTCCATTTTATATTTCCCAAAAACACCCGAATATAATGATTCTGGTCATTTAGACCTCGCTGAACACGAATATAAAATCAGAGCTGATTTATCTTCAAAACGCGCAAAGATATAATCAAAATAAGCAATTTGCAGCAATTTCCTTATATAACCTTTAGCGCCTCATTTTTGCGTTTTTGAGGACCTCAAAAGATGGTCACGGAATTCATGAGATGACCTGGAATTAAGCAAATCCACTAAATTTGGGCTCCTGAGCAAGAGTGTGACACTGGAACACGAGATATATAGTCATTTTAAAAAGTTATAGGGGGGTCATTTTGTCCATTTTTGGGTTTTCAAAAATTTGTCCAGGGCCTAACCTTTCCCCGCCAAAATACAACTTCCATTTTATATTTCCCAAAAACACCCGAATATAATGATTCTGGTCATTTAGACCTCGCTGAACACGAATATAAAATCAGAATTGATTTATCTTCAAAACGCGCAAAGATATAAGCAAAATAAGCAATTTGCAGCAATTTCGTTATATAACCCTTGGCCCTTCATTTTTGGGTTTTTGAGGACCTCAGAAGATGGTCACGGAAATTCATGAGATGACCTGGAATTAAGCAAATCCACTAAATTTGGGTTCCTGAGCAAGAGTGTGACACCGGAACACCAGATATATATGCATTTTCAAAAGTAATAGGGGGGTCATTTTGTCCATTTTTGCTTTTCAAAAATTTGTCCCGGGCCGAACTCTTTCCCGGCAAAATACAACTTCCATTTATATTTCCCAAAAACACCCGAAAATAATGATTCTGGTCATTTAGACCTCGCTGAACACGAATATAAAATCAGAAATGATTTATCTTAAAAACGCGCAAAGATATAAGCAAAATAAGCAATTTTCAGCAATTTCCTTATATAACCCTTGGCCCTTCATTTTTGGCTTTTTTAGGTCCTCAAAAGATAGTTACGGAAATTCATGAGATGACCTGGAATTAAGCAAATCCACTAAATTTGGGTTCCTGAGCAAGAGTGTGACACCGGAACACCAGATATATAGGCATTTTCAAAAGTTATAGGGGGGTTATTTTGTCCATTTTTGGCTTTTCAAAAATTTGTCCCGGGCCGAACTCTTCCCCGGCAAAGTACAACTTCAATTTTATATTTCCCAAAAACACCCGAATATAATGATTCTGGTCATTTAGACCTCGCTGAACACGAATATAAAATCAAAATTGATTTATCTTCAAAACGCGCCAAGATATAAGCAAAATAAGCAATTTGCAGCAATTTCCTTATATAACCCTTGGCCCTTCATTTTTGGGTTTTTGAGGACCTCAGAAGATGGTCACGGAAATTCATGAGATGACCTGGAATTAAGCAAATCCACTAAATTTGGGTTCCTGAGCAAGAGTGTGACACCGGAACACCAGATATATAGGCATTTTCAAAAGTTATAGGGGGGTTATTTTGTCCATTTTTGGCTTTTCAAAAATTTGTCCCGGGCCGAACTCTTCCCCGGCAAAGTACAACTTCAATTTTATATTTCCCAAAAACACCCGAATATAATGATTCTGGTCATTTAGACCTCGCTGAACACGAATATAAAATCAAAATTGATTTATCTTCAAAACGCGCAAAGATATAAGCAAAATAAGCAATTTGCAGCAATTTCCTTATATAACCTTTAGCCCTTCATTTGTGGGTTTTTGAGGACCTCAAAAGATGGTCACGGAAATTCATGAGATGACCTGGAATTAAGCAAATCCACTAAATTTGGGCTCCTGAGCAAGAGTGTGACACCGGAACACCAGATATATAGGCATTTTCAAAAGTTATAGGGGGGTCATGTTGTCCATTTTTGGCTTTTCAAAAATTTGTCCCGGGCCGAACTCTTCCCCGGCAAAATACAACTTCCATTATATATTTCCCAAAAACACCCGAATATAATGATTCTGGTCATTTAGACCTCGCTGAACACGAATATAAAATCAGAGCTGATTTATCTTCAAAACGCGCAAAGATATAATCAAAATAAGCAATTTGCAGCAATTTCCTTATATAACCTTTAGCGCCTCATTTTTGCGTTTTTGAGGACCTCAAAAGATGGTCACGGAAATTCATGAGATGACCTGGAATTAAGCAAATCCACTAAATTTGGGTTCCTGAGCAAGAGTGTGACACTGGAACACCAGATATATATAGGCATTTTCAAAAGTTATAGGGGGGTCATTTTGTCCATTTTTGGCTTTTCAAAAATTTGTCCCGGGCCGAACTCTTCCCCGGCAAAGTCCAACTTCCATTTTATATTTCCCAAAAACACCCGAATTATATGATTCTGGTCATTTAGACCTCGCTGAACACGAATCTCAAATCAAAATTGATTTATCTTCAAAACGCTCAAAGATATAAGCAAAATATGCAATTTGCAGCAATTTCCTTATATAACCCTTGGCCCTTCATTTTTGGGTTTTTGTGGACCTCAGAAGATGGTCACGGAAATTCATGAGATGACCTGGAATTAAGCAAATCCACTAAATTTGGGTTCCTGAGCAAGAGTGTGACACTGGAACACCAGATATATATGCATTTTCAAAAGTAATAGGGGGGTCATTTTGTCCATTTTTGCTTTTCAAAAATTTGTCCCGGGCCGAACTCTTTCCCGGCAAAATACAACTTCCATTTTATATTTCCAAAAACACCCGAATATAATGATTCTGGTCATTTAGACCTCGCTGAACACGAATATAAAATCAGAATTGATTTATCTTCAAAACGCGCAAAGATATAAGCACAATAAGCAATTTTCAGCAATTTCCTTATATAACCCTTAGCCCTTCATTTTTGGGTTTTTGAGGACCTCAAAAGATGGTTACGGAAATTCACGAGATGACATGGAATTATGCAAATCCACTAAATTTGGGCTCCTGAGCAAGAGTGTGACACCGGAACACCAGATATATATGCCATTTTCAAAAGTTATAGGGGGGTCATTTTGTCCATTTTTGGCTTTTCAAAAATTTGTCCCGGGCCGAACTCTTCCCCGGCAAAGTCCAACTTCCATTTTATATTTCCCAAAAACACCCGAATTATATGATTCTGGTCATTTAGACCTCGCTGAACACGAATCTCAAATCAAAATTGATTTATCTTCAAAACGCTCAAAGATATAAGCAAAATATGCAATTTGCAGCAATTTCCTTATATAACCCTT
>ARYC01011969.1:0-19863 GCA_000711775.1 Oxytricha trifallax | reverse complement strand
TTATCTCTGAGTTATTACAAGAACTTTATGTATTATTCGGTCTTTATTGAGCGAGGGTGGATAACATAAGTCTCTAGGCCACTATCTTCGCATATTCCACCTAGTATTGCATGAGTTTAAACCATAACCTTTTAATCATATACTTCAATGTTGCTGTACCTCTTATACCAAGACCTTGATATGAAGGTATTAAATGTGAATACTGCCTCATCAGCGTGTATGAACTTTATATTATGCTCTTAAGCACTTTGCATTTAATCGAATATATAATTTAAATTATCCTTATAAAATGGAACATTAAAGTCAATCACTCTCTTAATGCGATTGACTGTCTTGTAAGATATTCCATTCTTTTTATATATGTTCGCTATAGATTAAGCAGAGATGTGAAGCTCAGGAAATTGGCGATGAAACATCACAGCCTCTAGGCTAGTGAGAAATGAGCCCAGTATTTAAGAGTCTTATCATTAATAAGATATTCGATATGATGCTGTTAAATTTTTAAGGGTCTCTTAGGCTTAGAATTTAGATGCTTTCTCTTTAAATTCAATGTTAATAGACAGTGAGACCTCACAGTTGCATGAGATTTATGGAGTAGCCTTGCTATAGACGTATAATTCAGAACAGGCTTGAGTTGTTCACTATATTCATCACATCCATATCGCAACTTAAACAATAAATCTATATACTCACTGTCATAAACTGACCCTAAACCTCGCATATACTCACTTAAAATACTAATATTTAAACATTAAACCCCTACATAAACCCTATTAAAACCCTTATAAAGTATGCGCTAATAGTCTACTTTTATCAATCAAAAACTCAATCAAACTACTGAAAGGGTTTTGGGGTTTTGAATGTACCTCCTGATACGGTTTTGAACTTTAATATAACCTAATTAAGTTCTAAATAAATTAGGATCACCACCTAATAAAATTAATTATTATTAGGAGCAATTTAATGGAGAAAGTTTGATATAAATGGAAGTTAAATTTGAAATTGGAGAAAGTTCTTCCATCTTTTCTCTTACTATCTTATTCAGGTTGATCTCCAGTTGGATCTCTCTATTTGGTAGTAAAATTTTAGTAAGTTTAAAATGGATATCTATAATTTTAAATTTTATAAACATTTATAGAAAGAGGAAGCAAGATGGAGTCTATGAATGATGCAATGAAGAGAATACAATCTCAAAATTTGATAGGAAAATTTTGAAGTAAGGAGGACCTCTATAGATATTTTGTATAGCAAGGTAAGCTTTTATCAAATACTAATATATTAACCATAGTTAGATTGTTCTTGCCAACTCAGGAAGGAACAAAAATATCATTCTTAAAAGCCTTACTGAGTGAAGAGAAAAAAGCTTTTAAGACCAATGAAATATAGATGATTGAGATACCTAACTACCCTGAAATCTCAGTGAAAACCCTCTATAATGATTCTATGTGTGATCCAGATGTTGCTTTGTACATACCATCAAAGTTACAACTCTCAAATAAGTTACAAGAGAGAAAATTCTCTTTTGGAGTTCTTCGAACTCTTAAACCAGAGTACTTAAGTGAAGTAATTTTAGAAGCTCACAAGAAACGCTACAGCAACTCTCCTGAAGAGAAGCAGGGGATCAAAATTAGTGGCTCGTATCTGTAAGAACTGCAGAAACATCCATTCATCTCAATTAAAAATAGACTTCTATCTTTATAAAAAACCTGGTATTGCTATTTACTTGATGAAAGAGCACAGCAATTTAAACAGAGAGAGAAAGTCTTAAGTAAAGCATGAATTGAGTAAGAGACTCTTCAAAGATTTCTAAGAGCCAGACGAGATGAACATAGATGCAGGAGATGGCACTAAGAGACGAAAAATGGACCCAAGCAAGCCTTTGGAGGAATCATGATTTATAATACGAAAACTTTAACTAATTAATAATTCTAATTACATTAATACTTAAACTTATTATCAAAATCAAAAATGGAAATCTCTCTGATTAGTGCTATTCTTTCTCATCCTCATCGTAATCTTCATCGTCATAGTCATTTTCATCATCTAAGTCCTCTCTGTCTACGGTAGTGCGAAGCACCAGTCCAGCTGCATCTGTGGTCTTACCAGGTAGGATCACAATTTAAAAAAATTAAAGATATATTTTTTGTAACTTACATTTTTATTGAGTGCTCTGTCTCCACCTGCGTCTGATCAAAACGAATACTTATTACTATATTAAGTTTTAAAATTAATTAATAAATTACTTTTTATAAATTATAAATAAAAGAAAGAGGATCCAAATCCCTTTACGGGCAAATTTAATATGTGAACTAATTCATTCAATTAAGTCTATACTTATTTATAAACACAAAATTTTCTTTCTCTTGCGCACATTTTTGCCTTATCATCACTGACTCTTTAGCAGCAATCTTAATAAAATCTACTGTATCCATCTTCAAATCGTGCATCAAATGATAGAGTTGAAATTTTTTTTAGTGGCTTTTAATAGGCCCCAATATAGTTCAATTCAATTGAGCTGAGGGGAGGGCTATAAGGAACATTAGTTACCGATGTTATGTTTAATCTTTCATATTCTCTCCTTGAGTCTTTAGTTTTATGAACTGATACGTTATCAACTTACAGGATGATCTCTAAGTCAGAATACTTATCTCTGAGCTATTGCAAAAATTTAATATATTATTCAATCTTAATAGAGTAGAGTAAGGGTGGATAACATAAGTCTCTAGGCCACTATCTTCACTGATTGCACCAAGGATTGCATGAGTTTATACCTTAAACTTTTGATCATTAACTTCTATGTTGCTGTACCTCTAATACCAAGACATCGATATGAAGGTATTAAACGTGAATAATGCCTCAGCGTGTATGATCTTTATATTATGCTCTTAAGACCTCTGCATTTATTCGAATATATAATTTAAAATATCCTTATAAAATGGAACATTAAAGTCAATCACACTCTTATTGATATTAACTGTCTTGTAAGATATACAATTCTTTTTATAAATATAAGGAATAGATTATGCAGAGATGATGCGCTGAAGAAAATGGAAATGAGACATCGCAGCCCTATAGGCAAAAGATAAATGAGCACAGTATTAAAGAATCTTATCATTAATAACCTAATAGATATAATGCTACTAAAATTTTAAAGGACTTTTAAGTATATAACTAAAATCTATCTCTAAAAATCAATGCTTATGGATAGCGAAACCAAAAAGAAGCATGAGATTTATGGAGCAATCTTGCAATAGATATGTGATTAAAAATAGGTGTGAATTGATAACTAAAATTATAACATCAAAAACTAAAAAAAATATGGAATCAATAAAATAATTTTCATAAACTGATTCCAAACCTAAAAAAGATTAATAATATTACTAATATTAAAATAATAAATCAATAAATATCAAAAAAGTAACATAAAGGCATGCATAAATAAAATAGTTACTTAAACAAAAAATAAAAAAAAGCTTCAGCGGATTTGGGAGTTTGATTAGCAAAAGTCCCTGTCCATTTTTAAGATTGCCTCATCTTATCACTTGAAATAGGGTAATTGAGGGTCAAAGGACATAATTACAAAGTCAAATTTGGTGCAATATAAAAGTGTTTCGAGCTATACGCCCTTTCATCATCCACTTCCCTTTTTATACTGTGCCCTCTTCTGCCATATGCAAATGACTCTTTCTCTATCTTGAAATCTTTTCACTGCCTCTCAAACTATGAATCTTAGCATTTCGAAGGCGAATAATTTTAATGAAATTGTTGCTGCACTCATAGATCAATTCTTGTCAGCTTGGTGAGGATCTAGAAATGGTATGCATTTTTATTTGAACGCGTGATTCAAGCAAGATGTTTAGGCATTAGCAAAAACAAAAGTCCCTGTCCATTTTTAAGATTGCCTCATCTTATCACTTGAAATAGGGTAATTGAGGGTCAAAGGACATAATTACAAAGTCAAATTTGGTGCAATATAAAAGTGTTTCGAGCTATACGCCCTTTCATCATCCACTTCCCTTTTTATACTGTGCCCTCTTCTGCCATATGCAAATGACTCTTTCTCTATCTTGAAATCTTTTCACTGCCTCTCAAACTATGAATCTTAGCATTTCGAAGGCGAATAATTTTAATAAAATTGTTGCTGCACTCATAGATCAATTCTTGTCAGCTTGGTGAGGATCTAGAAATGGTATGCATTTTTATTTGAACGCGTGATTCAAGCAAGATGTTTAGGCATTAGCAAAAACAAAAGTCCCTGTCCATTTTTAAGATTGCCTCATCTCATCACTTGAAATAGGGTAATTGAGAGTCAAAGGACATAATTACAAAGTCAAATTTGGTGCAATATAAAAGTGTTTCGAGCTATACGCCCTTTCATCATCCACTTCCCTTTTTATACTGTGCCCTCTTCTGCCATATGCAAATGACTCTTTCTATATCTTGAAATCTTTTCACTGCCTCTCAAACTATGAATCTTAGCATTTCGAAGGCGAATAATTTTAATAAAATTGTTGCTGCACTCATAGATCAATTCTTGTCAGCTTGGTGAGGATCTAGAAATGGTATGCATTTTTATTTGAACGCGTGATTCAAGCAAGATGTTTAGGCATTAGCAAAAACAAAAGTCCCTGTCCATTTTTAAGATTGCCTCATCTCATCACTTGAAATAGGGTAATTGAGAGTCAAAGGACATAATTACAAAGTCAAATTTGGTGCAATATAAAAGTGTTTCGAGCTATACGCCCTTTCATCATCCACTTCCCTTTTTATACTGTGCCCTCTTCTGCCATATGCAAATGACTCTTTCTATATCTTGAAATCTTTTCACTGCCTCTCAAACTATGAATCTTAGCATTTCGAAGGCGAATAATTTTAATAAAATTGTTGCTGCACTCATAGATCAATTCTTGTCAGCTTGGTGAGGATCTAGAAATGGTATGCATTTTTATTTGAACGCGTGATTCAAGCAAGATGTTTAGGCATTAGCAAAAACAAAAGTCCCTGTCCATTTTTAAGATTGCCTCATCTCATCACTTGAAATAGGGTAATTGAGAGTCAAAGGACATAATTACAAAGTCAAATTTGGTGCAATATAAAAGTGTTTCGAGCTATACGCCCTTTCATCATCCACTTCCCTTTTTATACTGTGCCCTCTTCTGCCATATGCAAATCACTCTTTCTCTATCTTGAAATCTTTTCACTGCCTCTCAAACTATGAATCTTAGCATTTCGAAGGCGAATAATTTTAATGAAATAGTTGCTGCACTCATAGATCAATTCTTGTCAGCTTGGTGAGGATCTAGAAATGGTATGCATTTTTATTTGAACGCGTGATTCAAGCAAGAAGTTTAAGCATTAGCAAAAACAAAAGTCCCTGTCCATTTTTAAGATTGCCTCATCTCATCACTTGAAATAGGGTAATTGAGAGTCAAAGGACATAATTACAAAGTCAAATTTGGTGCAATATAAAAGTGTTTCGAGCTATACGCCCTTTCATCATCCACTTCCCTTTTTATACTGTGCCCTCTTCTGCCATATGCAAATCACTCTTTCTCTATCTTGAAATCTTTTCACTGCCTCTCAAACTATGAATCTTAGCATTTCGAAGGCGAATAATTTTAATGAAATAGTTGCTGCACTCATAGATCAATTCTTGTCAGCTTGGTGAGGATCTAGAAATGGTATGCATTTTTATTTGAACGCGTGATTCAAGCAAGAAGTTTAAGCATTAGCAAAAACAAAAGTCCCTGTCCATTTTTAAGATTGCCTCATCTCATCACTTGAAATAGGGTAATTGAGAGTCAAAGGACATAATTACAAAGTCAAATTTGGTGCAATATAAAAGTGTTTCGAGCTATACGCCCTTTCATCATCCTCTTCCCTTTTTATACTGTGCCCTATTCTGCCATATGCAAATGACTCTTTCTCTATCTTGAAATCATTTCACTGCCTCTCAAACTATGAATCTTAGCATTTCGAAGGCGATAATAAAATAGTTGCTGCACTCATAGATCGATTCTTGTCAGCTTGGTGAGGATCTAGAAATAGTATGCATTTTTATTTGAACGCGTGATTCAAGCAAGAAGTTTAAGCATTAGCAAAAACAAAAGTCCCTGTCCATTTTTAAGATTGCCTCATCTCATCACTTGAAATAGGGTAATTGAGAGTCAAAGGACATAATTACAAAGTCAAATTTGGTGCAATATAAAAGTGTTTCGAGCTATACGCCCTTTCATCCACTTCCTTTTTATACTTTGCCCTCTTCTGCCACATGCAAATGACTCTTTCTCAATCTTGAAATCTTTTCACTGCCTCTCTAACAATGATTCCTAGCATTTTGAAGGCGATTTACTACAATATAATAGTTGCAGCACTCGTAGATCAATTCTTGTCATCTTGCTAACGATCTAGAAATGGCATTCATTGCTTTGAGAACACATGTTTCAAGCAAGAAGTTTAGCCATTAGCAAACGCAAAGGTCCCTATCCATTTTCAAGATTGGCTCATTCCATCACTTGAAATAGAGTGATTAAGGGTCGAAGAACATGATTACAAAGTCAGATTTACTGCAATATAAAAGAGTTTCGAGCTTTACGCCCTTTCATCATCCACTGCACTTTTTATTCTTTGCCCTCTTCTGCCACATGCAAATGACTCTTTCTCAATCTTGAAATCTTTTCACTGCCTCTCAAACGGTAATTCGTAGCATTTCGAAGGCGAAAAACTACAACATAATAACTGCGGCACTCACAGATCAACTCTTGTCAGCTTGGTGACGATCTAGAATTGGCATTCTATTATATTAGAACGCATGATTAAAGCAAGAAGTTTAGGCATTAGCAAAAGCAAAAGTCCCTGTCCATTTTTAAGATTGGCTCATTTTATCACTTGAAATAGGGTGATTGAGGGTCAAAGGACATGATTACAAAGTTAAATTTGGTGAAATAAAAGGTTTTCGAGTTATACGCCCTTTCATCATCCACTTCCCTTTTTATACTGTGCCCTCTTCTGCCATATGCAAATGACTCTTTCTCTATCTTGAAATCTTTTCACTGCCTCTTAAACTATGAATCTTAGCATTTCGAAGGCGAATAATTTTAATAAAATAGTTGCTGCACTCATAGATCGATTCTTGTCAGCTTGGTGAGGATCTAGAAATGGTATGCATTTTTATTTGAACGCGTGATTCAAGCAAGAAGTTTAGGCATTAGCCAAACAAAAGTCCCTGTCCATTTTTAAGATTGCCTCATCTTATCACTTGAAATAGGGTAATTGAGGGTCAAAGGACATAATTACAAAGTCAAATTTAGTGCAATATAAAAGGTTTTCGAGTTATACGCCCTTTCATCATCCACTTCCCTTTTTATACTGTGCCCTCTTCTGCCATATGCAAATGACTCTTTCTCTATCTTGAAATCTTTTCACTGCTCTTAAACTATGAATCTTAGCATTTCGAAGGCGAATAATTTTAATAAAATGTTGCTGCACTCATAGATCAATTCTTGTCAGCTTGGTGAGGATCTAGAAATGGTATGCATTTTTATTTGAACGCGTGATTCAAGCAAGAAGTTTAGGCATTAGCAAAAACAAAAGTCCCTGTCCATTTTTAAGATTGCCTCATCTTATCACTTGAAATAGGGTAATTGAGGGTCAAAGGACATAATTACAAAGTCAAATTTGTGCAATATAAAAGTGTTTCGAGCTATACGCCCTTTCATCATCCACTTCCCTTTTTATACTGTGCCCTCTTCTGCCATATGCAAATGACTCTTTCTATATCTTGAAATCTTTTCACTGCCTCTCAAACTATGAATCTTAGCATTTCGAAGGCGAATAATTTTAATAAAATTGTTGCTGCACTCATAGATCAATTCTTGTCAGCTTGGTGAGGATCTAGAAATGGTATGCATTTTTATTTGAACGCGTGATTCAAGCAAGATGTTTAGGCATTAGCAAAAACAAAAGTCCCTGTCCATTTTTGATATTGCCTCATCTTATCACTTGAAATAGGTAATTGAGGGTCAAAGGACATAATTACAAAGTCAAATTTGGTGCAATATAAAAGTGTTTCGAGCTATACGCCCTTTCATCATCCACTTCCCTTTTTATACTGTGCCCTCTTCTGCCATATGCAAATGACTCTTTCTCTATCTTGAAATCTTTTCACTGCCTCTTAAACTATGAATCTTAGCATTTCGAAGGCGAATAATTTTAATGAAATGTTGCTGCACTCATAGATCAATTCTTGTCAGCTTGGTGAGGATCTAGAAATGGTATGCATTTTTATTTGAACGCGTGATTCAAGCAAGAAGTTTAGGCATTAGCAAAACAAAAGTCCCTGTCCATTTTTAAGATTGCCTCATCTTATCACTTGAAATAGGGTAATTGAGGGTCAAAGGACATAATTACAAAGTCAAATTTGGTGCAATATAAAAGTTTTTCGAGTTATACGCCCTTTCATCATCCACTTCCCTTTTTGACTGTGCCTCTTCTCCATATTCAAATGACTCTTTCTCTATCTTGAAATCTTTTCACTGCCTCTTAAACTATGAATCTTAGCATTTCGAAGGCGAATAATTTTAATAAAATAGTTGCTGCACTCATAGATCAATTCTTGTCAGCTTGGTGAGGATCTAGAATTGGTATGCATTTTTATTTGAACGCGTGATTCAAGCAAGAAGTTTAGGCATTAGCAAAAACAAAAGTCCCTTCCATTTTTAAGATTGCCTCATCTTATCACTTGAAATAGGGTAATTGAGGGTCAAAGGACATGATTACAAAGTCGAATTTGGTGCAATATAAAAGGTTTTCGAGTTATACGCCCTTTCATCATCCACTTCCCTTTTTATACTGTGCCCTCTTCTGCCTTATGCAAATGACTCTTTCTCTATCTTGAAATCTTTTCACTGCCTCTCAAACTATGAATCTTAGCATTTCGAAGGCGAATAATTTTAATGAAATAGTTGCTGCACTCATAGATCAATTCTTGTCAGCTTGGTGAGGATCTAGAAATGGTATGCATTTTTATTTGAACGCGTGATTCAAGCAAGAAGTTTAAGCATTAGCAAAAACAAAAGTCCCTGTCCATTTTTAAGATTGCCTCATCTCATCACTTGAAATAGGGTAATTGAGAGTCAAAGGACATAATTACAAAGTCAAATTTGGTGCAATATAAAAGTGTTTCGAGCTATACGCCCTTTCATCATCCACTTCCCTTTTTATACTGTGCCCTCTTCTGCCATATGCAAATCACTCTTTCTCTATCTTGAAATCTTTTCACTGCCTCTCAAACTATGAATCTTAGCATTTCGAAGGCGAATAATTTTAATGAAATAGTTGCTGCACTCATAGATCAATTCTTGTCAGCTTGGTGAGGATCTAGAATTGGTATGCATTTTTATTTGAACGCGTGATTCAAGCAAGAAGTTTAGGCATTAGCAAAAACAAAAGTCCCTGTCCATTTTTGAGATTGCCTCATCTTATACTTGAAATAGGGTAATTGAGGGTCAAAGGACATGATTACAAAGTCAAATTTGGTGCAATATAAAAGTGTTTCGAGCTATACGCCCTTTCATCCACTTCCCTTTTTATACTGTGCCCTCTTCTGCCATATGCAAATGACTCTTTCTCTATCTTGAAATCTTTTCACTGCCTCTCAAACTATGAATCTTAGCATTTCGAAGGCGAATAATTTTAATTAAATAGTTGCTGCACTCATAGATCAATTCTTGTCAGCTTGGTGAGGATCTAGAAATGGTATGCATTTTTATTTGAACGCGTGATTCAAGCAAGAAGTTTAGGCATTAGCAAAAACAAAAGTCCCTGTCCATTTTTAAGATTGCCTCATCTTATCACTTGAAATAGGGTAATTGAGGGTCAAAGGACATAATTACAAAGTCAAATTTGGTGCAATATAAAAGTTTTTCGAGTTATACGCCCTTTCATCATCCACTTCCCTTTTTATACTGTGCCCTCTTCTGCCATATGCAAATGACTCTTTCTCTATCTTGAAATCTTTTCACTGCCTCTTAAACTATGAATCTTAGCATTTCGAAGGCGAATAATTTTAATGAAATAGTTGCTGCACTCATAGATCAATTCTTGTCAGCTTGGTGAGGATCTAGAAATGGTATGCATTTTTATTTGAACGCGTGATTCAAGCAAGAAGTTTAGGCATTAGCAAAACAAAAGTCCCTGTCCATTTTTAAGATTGCCTCATCTTATCACTTGAAATAGGGTAATTGAGGGTCAAAGGACATGATTACAAAGTCGAATTTGGTGCAATATAAAAGTTTTTCGAGTTATACGCCCTTTCATCATCCACTTCCCTTTTTATACTGTGCCCTCTTCTGCCATATGCAAATGACTCTTTCTCTATCTTGAAATCTTTTCACTGCCTCTCAAACTATGAATCTTAGCATTTCGAAGGCGAATAATTTTAATAAAATTGTTGCTGCACTCATAGATCAATTCTTGTCAGCTTGGTGAGGATCTAGAAATGGTATGCATTTTTATTTGAACGCGTGATTCAAGCAAGATGTTTAGGCATTAGCAAAAACAAAAGTCCCTGTCCATTTTTAAGATTGCCTCATCTTATCACTTGAAATAGGGTAATTGAGGGTCAAAGGACATAATTACAAAGTCAAATTTATGCAATATAAAAGTTTTTCGAGTTATACGCCCTTTCATCATCCACTTCCCTTTTTATACTGTGCCCTCTTCTGCCATATGCAAATGACTCTTTCTCTATCTTGAAATCTTTTCACTGCCTCTCAAACTATGAATCTTAGCATTTCGAAGGCGAATAATTTTAATGAAATTGTTGCTGCACTCATAGATCAATTCTTGTCAGCTTGGTGAGGATCTAGAAATGGTATGCATTTTTATTTGAACGCGTGATTCAAGCAAGATGTTTAGGCATTAGCAAAACAAAAGTCCCTGTCCATTTTTAAGATTGCCTCATCTTATCACTTGAAATAGGGTAATTGAGGGTCAAAGGACATAATTACAAAGTCAAATTTAGTGCAATATAAAAGTGTTTCGAGCTATACGCCCTTTCATCATCCTCTTCCCTTTTTATACTGTGCCCTCTTCTGCCATATGCAAATGACTCTTTCTCTATCTTGAAATCTTTTCACTGCCTCTCAAACTATGAATCTTAGCATTTCGAAGGCGATAATAAAATAGTTGCTGCACTCATAGATCGATTCTTGTCAGCTTGGTGAGGATCTAGAAATGGTATGCATTTTTATTTGAACGCGTGATTCAAGCAAGATGTTTAGGCATTAGCAAAAACAAAAGTCCCTGTCCATTTTTAAGATTGCCTCTTTTTATCACTTGAAATAGGGTAATTGAGGGTCAAAGGACATGATTACAAAGTCAAATTTGGTGCAATATAAAGTGTTTCGAGCTATACGCCCTTTCCTCATCCACTTCCCTTTTTATACTGTGCCCTCTTCTGCCATATGCAAATGACTCTTTCTCTATCTTGAAATCTTTTCACTGCCTCTCAAACTATGAATCTTAGCATTTCGAAGGCGAATAATTTTAATGAAATAGTTGCTGCACTCATAGATCAATTCTTGTCAGCTTGGTGAGGATCTAGAAATGGTATTCATTTTTTTTTGAACGCGTGTTTCAAGCAAGAAGTTTAGCCATTAGCAAAAACAAAAGTCCCTGTCCATTTTTAAGATTGCCTCATCTTATCACTTGAAATAGGGTAATTGAGGGTCAAAGGACATAATTACAAAGTCAAATTTAGTGCAATATAAAAGGTTTTCGAGTTATACGCCCTTTCATCATCCACTTCCCTTTTTATACTGTGCCCTCTTCTGCCATATGCAAATGACTCTTTCTCTATCTTGAAATCTTTTCACTGCCTCTCAAACTATGAATCTTAGCATTTCGAAGGCGAATAATTTTAATAAAATAGTTGCTGCACTCATAGATCAATTCTTGTCAGCTTGGTGAGGATCTAGAAATGGTATGCATTTTTATTTGAACGCGTGATTCAAGCAAGAAGTTTAGGCATTAGCAAAAACAAAAGTCCCTGTCCATTTTTAAGATTGCCTCATCTTATCACTTGAAATAGGGTAATTGAGGGTCAAAGGACATAATTACAAAGTCAAATTTGGTGCAATATAAAAGTTTTTCGAGTTATACGCCCTTTCATCATCCACTTCCCTTTTTATACTGTGCCCTCTTCTGCCATATGCAAATGACTCTTTCTCTATCTTGAAATCTTTTCACTGCCTCTTAAACTATGAATCTTAGCATTTCGAAGGCGAATAATTTTAATAAAATTGTTGCTGCACTCATAGATCAATTCTTGTCAGCTTGGTGAGGATCTAGAAATGGTATGCATTTTTATTTGAACGCGTGATTCAAGCAAGATGTTTAGGCATTAGCAAAAACAAAAGTCCCTGTCCATTTTTAAGATTGCCTCATCTTATCACTTGAAATAGGGTAATTGAGGGTCAAAGGACATAATTACAAAGTCAAATTTAGTGCAATATAAAAGGTTTTCGAGTTATACGCCCTTTCATCATCCACTTCCCTTTTTATACTGTGCCCTCTTCTGCCATATGCAAATGACTCTTTCTCTATCTTGAAATCTTTTCACTGCCTCTCAAACTATGAATCTTAGCATTTCGAAGGCGAATAATTTTAATGAAATTGTTGCTGCACTCATAGATCAATTCTTGTCAGCTTGGTGAGGATCTAGAAATGGTATGCATTTTTATTTGAACGCGTGATTCAAGCAAGATGTTTAGGCATTAGCAAAAACAAAAGTCCCTGTCCATTTTTAAGATTGCCTCATCTCATCACTTGAAATAGGGTAATTGAGAGTCAAAGGACATAATTACAAAGTCAAATTTGTGCAATATAAAAGTGTTTCGAGCTATACGCCCTTTCATCATCCACTTCCCTTTTTATACTGTGCCCTCTTCTGCCATATGCAAATGACTCTTTCTATATCTTGAAATCTTTTCACTGCCTCTCAAACTATGAATCTTAGCATTTCGAAGGCGAATAATTTTAATAAAATTGTTGCTGCACTCATAGATCAATTCTTGTCAGCTTGGTGAGGATCTAGAAATGGTATGCATTTTTATTTGAACGCGTGATTCAAGCAAGATGTTTAGGCATTAGCAAAAACAAAAGTCCCTGTCCATTTTTAAGATTGCCTCATCTTATCACTTGAAATAGGGTAATTGAGGGTCAAAGGACATAATTACAAAGTCAAATTTGGTGCAATATAAAAGTTTTTCGAGTTATACGCCCTTTCATCATCCACTTCCCTTTTTATACTGTGCCCTCTTCTGCCATATGCAAATGACTCTTTCTCTATCTTGAAATCTTTTCACTGCCTCTTAAACTATGAATCTTAGCATTTCGAAGGCGAATAATTTTAATAAAATTGTTGCTGCACTCATAGATCAATTCTTGTCAGCTTGGTGAGGATCTAGAAATGGTATGCATTTTTATTTGAACGCGTGATTCAAGCAAGATGTTTAGGCATTAGCAAAAACAAAAGTCCCTGTCCATTTTTAAGATTGCCTCATCTCATCACTTGAAATAGGGTAATTGAGAGTCAAAGGACATAATTACAAAGTCAAATTTGGTGCAATATAAAAGTGTTTCGAGCTATACGCCCTTTCATCATCCACTTCCCTTTTTATACTGTGCCCTCTTCTGCCATATGCAAATGACTCTTTCTCTATCTTGAAATCTTTTCACTGCCTCTCAAACTATGAATCTTAGCATTTCGAAGGCGAATAATTTTAATTAAATTGTTGGTGCACTCATAGATCAATTCTTGTCAGCTTGGTGAGGATCTAGAAATGGTATGCATTTTTATTTGAACGCGTGATTCAAGCAAGATGTTTAGGCATTAGCAAAAACAAAAGTCCCTGTCCATTTTTAAGATTGCCTCATCTTATCACTTGAAATAGGGTAATTGAGGGTCAAAGGACATAATTACAAAGTCAAATTTGGTGCAATATAAAAGTGTTTCGAGCTATACGCCCTTTCATCATCCACTTCCCTTTTTATACTGTGCCCTCTTCTGCCATATGCAAATGACTCTTTCTCTATCTTGAAATCTTTTCACTGCCTCTCAAACTATGAATCTTAGCTTTTCGAAGGCTGATACTTTTACTTAAATTGTTGCTGCACTCATAGATCAATTCTTGTCAGCTTGGTGAGGATCTAGAAATGGTATGCATTTTTATTTGAACGCGTGATTCAAGCAAGATGTTTAGGCATTAGCAAAAACAAAAGTCCCTGTCCATTTTTAAGATTGCCTCATCTTATCACTTGAAATAGGGTAATTGAGGGTCAAAGGACATAATTACAAAGTCAAATTTAGTGCAATATAAAAGTTTTTCGAGTTATACGCCCTTTCATCATCCACTTCCCTTTTTATACTGTGCCCTCTTCTGCCATATGCAAATGACTCTTTCTCTATCTTGAAATCTTTTCACTGCCTCTTAAACTATGAATCTTAGCATTTCGAAGGCGAATAATTTTAATAAAATTGTTGCTGCACTCATAGATCAATTCTTGTCAGCTTGGTGAGGATCTAGAAATGGTATGCATTTTTATTTGAACGCGTGATTCAAGCAAGATGTTTAGGCATTAGCAAAAACAAAAGTCCCTGTCCATTTTTAATATTGCCTCATCTTATCACTTGAAATAGGGTAATTGAGGGTCAAAGGACATAATTACAAAGTCAAATTTGGTGCAATATAAAAGTGTTTCGAGCTATACGCCCTTTCATCATCCACTTCCCTTTTTATACTGTGCCCTCTTCTGCCATATGCAATGACTCTTTCTCTATCTTGAAATCTTTTCACTGCCTCTCAAACTATGAATCTTAGCATTTCGAAGGCGAATAATTTTAATAAAATTGTTGCTGCACTCATAGATCGATTCTTGTCAGCTTGGTGAGGATCTAGAAATGGTATGCATTTTTATTTGAACGCGTGATTCAAGCAAGATGTTTAGGCATAGCAAAAACAAAAGTCCCTGTCCATTTTTAAGATTGCCTCATCTTATCACTTGAAATAGGGTAATTGAGGGTCAAAGGACATGATTACAAAGTCGAATTTGGTGCAATATAAAAGTGTTTCGAGCTATACGCCCTTTCATCATCCACTTCCCTTTTTATACTGTGCCCTCTTCTGCCTTATGCAAATGACTCTTTCTCTATCTTGAAATCTTTTCACTGCCTCTCAAACTATGAATCTTAGCATTTCGAAGGCGAATAATTTTAATAAAATAGTTGCTGCACTCATAGATCAATTCTTGTCAGCTTGGTGAGGATCTAGAATTGGTATGCATTTTTATTTGAACGCGTGATTCAAGCAAGAAGTTTAGGCATTAGCAAAAACAAAAGTCCCTGTCCATTTTTAAGATTGCCTCATCTTATCACTTGAAATAGGGTAATTGAGGGTCAAAGGACATAATTACAAAGTCAAATTTGGTGCAATATAAAAGTTTTTCGAGTTATACGCCCTTTCATCATCCACTTCCCTTTTTATACTGTGCCCTCTTCTGCCATATGCAAATGACTCTTTCTCTATCTTGAAATCTTTTCACTGCCTCTTAAACTATGAATCTTAGCATTTCGAAGGCGAATAATTTTAATAAAATTGTTGCTGCACTCATAGATCAATTCTTGTCAGCTTGGTGAGGATCTAGAAATGGTATGCATTTTTATTTGAACGCGTGATTCAAGCAAGATGTTTAGGCATTAGCAAAAACAAAAGTCCCTGTCCATTTTTAAGATTGCCTCATCTTATCACTTGAAATAGGTTAATTGAGAGTCAAAGGACATAATTACAAAGTCAAATTTGTGCAATATAAAAGTGTTTCGAGCTATACGCCCTTTCATCATCCACTTCCCTTTTTATACTGTGCCCTCTTCTGCCATATGCAAATGACTCTTTCTATATCTTGAAATCTTTTCACTGCCTCTCAAACTATGAATCTTAGCATTTCGAAGGCGAATAATTTTAATAAAATTGTTGCTGCACTCATAGATCAATTCTTGTCAGCTTGGTGAGGATCTAGAAATGGTATGCATTTTTATTTGAACGCGTGATTCAAGCAAGATGTTTAGGCATTAGCAAAAACAAAAGTCCCTGTCCATTTTTAATATTGCCTCATCTTATCACTTGAAATAGGGTAATTGAGGGTCAAAGGACATAATTACAAAGTCAAATTTGGTGCAATATAAAAGTGTTTCGAGCTATACGCCCTTTCATCATCCACTTCCCTTTTTATACTGTGCCCTCTTCTGCCATATGCAAATGACTCTTTCTCTATCTTGAAATCTTTTCACTGCCTCTCAAACTATGAATCTTAGCATTTCGAAGGCGAATAATTTTAATGAAATTGTTGCTGCACTCATAGATCAATTCTTGTCAGCTTGGTGAGGATCTAGAAATGGTATGCATTTTTATTTGAACGCGTGATTCAAGCAAGATGTTTAGGCATTAGCAAAAACAAAAGTCCCTGTCCATTTTTAATATTGCCTCATCTTATCACTTGAAATAGGTTAATTGAGGGTCAAAGGACATAATTACAAAGTCAAATTTGTGCAATATAAAAGTGTTTCGAGCTATACGCCCTTTCATCATCCACTTCCCTTTTTATACTGTGCCCTCTTCTGCCATATGCAAATGACTCTTTCTATATCTTGAAATCTTTTCACTGCCTCTCAAACTATGAATCTTAGCATTTCGAAGGCGAATAATTTTAATAAAATTGTTGCTGCACTCATAGATCAATTCTTGTCAGCTTGGTGAGGATCTAGAAATGGTATGCATTTTTATTTGAACGCGTGATTCAAGCAAGATGTTTAGGCATTAGCAAAAACAAAAGTCCCTGTCCATTTTTAAGATTGCCTCATCTCATCACTTGAAATAGGGTAATTGAGAGTCAAAGGACATAATTACAAAGTCAAATTTGGTGCAATATAAAAGTGTTTCGAGCTATACGCCCTTTCATCATCCACTTCCCTTTTTATACTGTGCCCTCTTCTGCCATATGCAAATGACTCTTTCTCTATCTTGAAATCTTTTCACTGCCTCTCAAACTATGAATCTTAGCATTTCGAAGGCGAATAATTTTAATGAAATTGTTGCTGCACTCATAGATCAATTCTTGTCAGCTTGGTGAGGATCTAGAAATGGTATGCATTTTTATTTGAACGCGTGATTCAAGCAAGATGTTTAGGCATTAGCAAAAACAAAAGTCCCTGTCCATTTTTAAGATTGCCTCATCTTATCACTTGAAATAGGTTAATTGAGAGTCAAAGGACATAATTACAAAGTCAAATTTGGTGCAATATAAAAGTGTTTCGAGCTATACGCCCTTTCATCATCCTCTTCCCTTTTTATACTGTGCCCTCTTCTGCCATATGCAAATGACTCTTTCTCTATCTTGAAATCTTTTCACTGCCTCTCAAACTATGAATCTTAGCATTTCGAAGGCGATAATAAAATAGTTGCTGCACTCATAGATCGATTCTTGTCAGCTTGGTGAGGATCTAGAAATGGTATGCATTTTTATTTGAACGCGTGATTCAAGCAAGATGTTTAGGCATTAGCAAAAACAAAAGTCCCTGTCCATTTTTAAGATTGCCTCATCTTATCACTTGAAATAGGGTAATTGAGGGTCAAAGGACATAATTACAAAGTCAAATTTGGTGCAATATAAAAGTGTTTCGAGCTATACGCCCTTTCATCATCCACTTCCCTTTTTATACTGTGCCCTCTTCTGCCATATGCAAATCACTCTTTCTCTATCTTGAAATCTTTTCACTGCCTCTCAAACTATGAATCTTAGCATTTCGAAGGCGAATAATTTTAATGAAATAGTTGCTGCACTCATAGATCAATTCTTGTCAGCTTGGTGAGGATCTAGAATTGGTATGCATTTTTATTTGAACGCGTGATTCAAGCAAGAAGTTTAGGCATTAGCAAAAACAAAAGTCCCTGTCCATTTTTGAGATTGCCTCATCTTATCACTTGAAATAGGGTAATTGAGGGTCAAAGGACATAATTACAAAGTCAAATTGGTGCAATATAAAAGTGTTTCGAGCTATACGCCCTTTCATCATCCACTTCCCTTTTTATACTGTGCCCTCTTCTGCCATATGCAAATGACTCTTTCTATATCTTGAAATCTTTTCACTGCCTCTCAAACTATGAATCTTAGCATTTCGAAGGCGAATAATTTTAATAAAATTGTTGCTGCACTCATAGATCAATTCTTGTCAGCTTGGTGAGGATCTAGAAATGGTATGCATTTTTATTTGAACGCGTGATTCAAGCAAGATGTTTAGGCATTAGCAAAAACAAAAGTCCCTGTCCATTTTTAAGATTGCCTCATCTCATCACTTGAAATAGGTAATTGAGGGTCAAAGGACATGATTACAAAGTCAAATTGGTGCAATATAAAAGTGTTTCGAGCTATACGCCCTTTCATCCACTTCCCTTTTTATACTGTGCCCTCTTCTGCCATATGCAAATGACTCTTTCTCTATCTTGAAATCTTTTCACTGCCTCTCAAACTATGAATCTTAGCATTTCGAAGGCGAATAATTTTAATTAAATTGTTGCTGCACTCATAGATCAATTCTTGTCAGCTTGGTGAGGATCTAGAATTGGTATGCATTTTTATTTGAACGCGTGATTCAAGCAAGATGTTTAGGCATTAGCAAAAACAAAAGTCCCTGTCCATTTTTGAGATTGCCTCATCTTATCACTTGAAATAGGGTAATTGAGGGTCAAAGGACATGATTACAAAGTCGAATTTGGTGCAATATAAAAGGTTTTCGAGTTATACGCCCTTTCATCATCCACTTCCCTTTTTATACTGTGCCCTCTTCTGCCTTATGCAAATGACTCTTTCTCTATCTTGAAATCTTTTCACTGCCTCTCAAACTATGAATCTTAGCATTTCGAAGGCGAATAATTTTAATAAAATAGTTGCTGCACTCATAGATCAATTCTTGTCAGCTTGGTGAGGATCTATAATTGGTATGCATTTTTATTTGAACGCGTGATTCAAGCAAGAAGTTTAGGCATTAGCAAAAACAAAAGTCCCTGTCCATTTTTGAGATTGCCTCATTTTATCACTTGAAATAGGGTAATTGAGGGTCAAAGGACATGATTACAAAGTCAAATTTGGTGCAATATAAAGGGTTTCGAGTTATACGCCCTTTCCTCATCCACTTCCCTTTTTATACTGTGCCCTCTTCTGCCATATGCAAATGACTCTTTCTCTATCTTGAAATCTTTTCACTGCCTCTCAAACTATGAATCTTAGCATTTCGAAGGCGAATAATTTTAATAAAATAGTGCTGCACTCATAGATCAATTCTTGTCAGCTTGGTGAGGATCTATAAATGGTATGCATTTTTATTTGAACGCGTGATTCAAGCAAGAAGTTTAGGCATTAGCAAAAACAAAAGTCCCTGTCCATTTTTGAGATTGCCTCATCTTATCACTTGAAATAGGGTAATTGAGGGTCAAAGGACATGATTACAAAGTCAAATTTGGTGCAATATAAAAGTGTTTCGAGCTATACGCCCTTTCATCATCCACTTCCCTTTTTATACTATGCCCACTTCTGCCATATGCAAATGACTCTATCTCTATATTGAAAACTTTTCACTGCCTCTCAAACTATGAATCTTAGCATTTCGAAGGCGAATAATTTTAATTAAATAGTTGGTGCACTCAGAGATCAATTCTTGTCAGCTTGGTGAGGATCTAGAAATGGTATGCATTTTTATTTGAACGCGTGATTCAAGCAAGAAGTTTAGGCATTAGCAAAAACAAAAAGTCC
>ARYC01011968.1:0-10569 GCA_000711775.1 Oxytricha trifallax | reverse complement strand
GCAGCTTCTTAAGTGAAGGTCAATCGTGATTTAATTTTAAACGGGCTTTTTCCAAATTCAAATATAGAGATCAAAGAGCATAATAAGCACGAAGGATCCTCGATGAGTAAGCTTTTTATCTTGTCTTACTATCAGGTGTTTTGATCTTAGCGAGTGGGCGTGCAAACTTTTCTTTTTCAAAATATGTTTACTACAAGAAATTGCCAATGCACTTTATCAGAGAGGCACTTTGAAAGTTTTAATTAATATTCGTGATAATATTGCGCAATGTATTAATATAGAGATTTTTTTGTTTAGAAAGTATACTTTATTTAATATTTTAAAGATTCAAGTCAAGAGCACGACAGATTCAAGTCAAGACTACGCCATTTAATATTTTATGGGGATACTTTAAGTAGCACACTATGAATTTCTTCATAGATTCCTAATTGTTCAATTTCTTAAATCTCATCTTAGCATATCAAGAATAATGTCATACTTTCAACGAGGCATTTCAAGCATTTGACTAAGTTTTCGCATAAAATGCATTTCTAGAGATTTATCAAGTTGGAATTCTCTACAATATTTATACTTTGCATTTCCTTTTTTGCCGACGAGATGCTGCTCAATTATGAGATTTGAAAATGTTTTGGAAAGTATAGAAAAGAAATTTCTTAAATCTTTAAAGTCTTTCTTCATACAACTTTTAAATCCTACAGAGTTATTCATATTTTGGCGAAATTAATAGATTAGAATTGAAAATAAAACAATAAATCATACAGGATCGTGCTGTCATTATTATTGGTCGTATTCTTCATAATGCTTTGCTAAGTATTAAAGGAAAGGTATATCTCTTAAATATACGAAAAATCTTTAAAAGATCCTTTATCGAAAGTTTAATTTTTTTAAGTTGAGGAGAGTGCATAAAGTTCAAAATATTAAATGAATCTAAATTATCTATTATCAAGTGAGAGAAATTTACACTCTTTATACAATAGAATAGCCTTAAATCTATTTATGAAATTGGATAACTAATTTTGCCTATGGAAATTCAAGACTAATTTAAATTGGCTGTAACAAGCAAATTCTATAATCAAAAAGAGAGTTAAATTTGAAAAGAAACTTGAATCAATGCAGTTACAAATAATTTAGTTTCTTTCGAAGAGTGAAAAAGGAATTAAGGAGAGACTTATTTCAGTTCTACATGTTTCAATTGTTGAGCACCTTCTTAAGTGAAGGTCAATAGTTATTAATTTTAAACGGGCTTTTTCCAAATTCAAATATAGAGATCAAAGAGCATAATAAGCACGAAGGATCCTCGATGAGTAAGCTTTTTATCTTGTCTTACTATCAGGTGTTTTGATCTTAGCGAGTGGGCGTGCAAACTTTTCTTTTTCAAAATATGTTTACTACAAGAAATTGCCAATGCACTTTATCAGAGAGGCACTTTGAAAGTTTTAATTAATATTCGTGATAATATTGCGCAATGTATTAATATAGAGATTTTTTTGTTTAGAAAGTATACTTTATTTAATATTTTAAAGATTCAAGTCAAGAGCACGACAGATTCAAGTCAAGACTACGCCATTTAATATTTCATGGGGATACTTTAAGTAGCACACTATGAATTTCTTCATAGAATCCTAATTGTTCAATTTCTTAAATCTCATCTTAGCATATCAAGAATAATGTCATACTTTCAACGAGGCATTTCAAGCCTTTGACTCAGTTCGCATAAAATGCATTTCTAGAGATTTATCAAGTTGGAATTCTCTACAATATTTATACTTTGCATTTCCTTTTTTGCCGACGAGATGCTGCTCAATTATGAGATTTGAAAATGTTTTGGAAAGTATAGAAAAGAAATTTCTTAAATCTTTAAAGTCTTTCTTCATACAACTTTTTATTTCTACATAGTTATTAATAATGTGGCGAAATTAATAGATAAGAATTGAAAGTAAAACAGTCAAAGATACAGGATCATTTTGCCATTATTATTTGTCAGTTAACGTATTCTTTATAATGCTTTACTAAGTATACAAGGAAAGGAATATCTCTTTAATATACGAAAAGTCTTTAAAAAATCCTTTATGGAAAGTTTAATTTTTTGAAGTTGAGGACAGTGCATAAAAGTTCAAAATATTAAATGAAACTAAATCATCTAGAATCAAGTGAGAGAAATGTACACTCTTTATGCATTAGAATAGACTTAGATCTATTTATGAAATTGGTTAAGTAATTTTGCCTACCTATGGAAATTCAAGATTAATTTAAATGGGCTGTAACAAGCAAATCCTTTAATTGAAAAGAGAGTTAATTTGAAAAGAAACTTAAACCAATGCAGTTACAAATAATTTAGTTTCTTTCGAAGGGTGATAAAGGAATTAAGAAAAGGCTTATTTCAGCTCTGCATGTTCCAATTGTATGAGCAGCTTCTTAAGTGAAGTTCAATAGTGATTTAATTTTAAACGGGCTTTTTCCAAATTCAAATATAGAGATCAAAGAGCATAATAAGCACGAAGGATCCTCGATGAGTAAGCTTTTTATCTTGTCTTACTATCAGGTGTTTTGATCTTAGCGAGTGGGCGTGCAAACTTTTCTTTTTCAAAATATGTTTACTACAAGAAATTGCCAATGCACTTTATCAGAGAGGCACTTTGAAAGTTTTAATTAATATTCGTGATAATATTGCGCAATGTATTAATATAGAGATTTTTTTGTTTAGAAAGTATACTTTATTTAATATTTTAAAGATTCAAGTCAAGAGCACGACAGATTCAAGTCAAGACTACGCCATTTAATATTTTATGGGGATACTTTAAGTAGCACACTATGAATTTCTTCATAGATTCCTAATTGTTCAATTTCTTAAATCTCATCTTAGCATATCAAGAATAATGTCATACTTTCGACGAGTTATTTAAATTCTTTAACTAAGTTTCGCATTAAATGCATTGCTAGATATTAATCAAGTTGAAATTGTCTACAATATTTATTCTTTGCATTTCCTTTTTGCCGACGAGATGCTGCTCAATTATCTCAAGATGAGATTTGAAAATGTTATGGAAAGTATAGAACGAAATTTCTTAAATCTTTAAAGTCTTTTTTCATACAATTTTTAATCCTACATAGTTATTAACATTGTGGCGAAATTAATAGATTAGGATTGAAAGTAAAACAATAAAAGATACAGGATCGTGTTGCCATTTTTATTTCTCAGTTAACTTATTCTTCATAATGCGTTGCTAAGTATAAAAGGAAAGGTGCATCTCTTAATATATGAAAAATCTTTGAAAGATCCTTTATGGAAAGTTTAATTATTTTTTAAAGTAGAGATCAGTGCATAAAAGCTCAAAATATTAAATGAATCTAAATTATCTATTATCAAGTGAGAGAAATTTACACTCTTTATACAATAGAATAGCCTTAAATCTATTTATGAAATTGGATAACTAATTTTGCCTATGGAAATTCAAGACTAATTTAAATTGGCTGTAACAAGCAAATTCTATAATCAAAAAGAGAGTTAAATTTGAAAAGAAACTTAAATCAATCAGTTACAAAATAATTTAGTTTCCTTTGAAGAGTGAGTGTTAAGGGAATTAAGAAAAGGCTTATTTCAGCTCTGCATGTTTCAATTGTATGAGCAGCTTCTAAAGTGAAGGTCAATAGTGATTTAATTTTAAACGGGCTTTTTCCAAATTCAAATATAGAGATCAAAGAGCATAATAAGCACGAAGGATCCTCGATGAGTAAGCTTTTTATCTTGTCTTACTATCAGGTGTTTTGATCTTAGCGAGTGGGCGTGCAAACTTTTCTTTTTCAAAATATGTTTACTACAAGAAATTGCCAATGCACTTTATCAGAGAGGCACTTTGAAAGTTTTAATTAATATTCGTGATAATATTGCGCAATGTATTAATATAGAGATTTTTTTGTTTAGAAAGTATACTTTATTTAATATTTTAAAGATTCAAGTCAAGAGCACGACAGATTCAAGTCAAGACTACGCCATTTAATATTTCATGGGGATACTTTAAGTAGCACACTATGAATTTCTTCATAGAATCCTAATTGTTCAATTTCTTAAATCTCATCTTAGCATATCAAGAATAATGTCATACTTTCAACGAGGCATTTTCAAGCGATTGACTAAGTCGCCAGAAAATGGCCATTTTCTAGAGATTTTATCCAAGTAACCTTACATGATTAACGCACCCCCGACGAGATGCGTCAATACCAAAAATATAAAAGGAAAGTATAGAACGAAGATTGCTTAAATCTTTAAAGTCGTTCTTCAAATAATTTTTGAATCATACATAGTTATTAATATTGTGGCGAAAAAATTTAATAGATTAGGATTGAAAGTAAAACAATAAAACATTCAGGATCGTGTTGCCATTATTATTTTTCAGTTAACGTATCCTTCAAAATGCGTTGCTAAGTATAAAAGGAAAGGTGTATATCTTTAATATATGAAAAATCTTTGAAAGATCCTTTATGGAAAGTTTAATTTTTTTAAGTTGAGGAGAGTGCATAAAGTTCAAAATATTAAATGAATCTAAATTATCTATTATCAAGTGAGAGAAATTTACACTCTTTATACAATAGAATAGCCTTAAATCTATTTATGAAATTGGATAACTAATTTTGCCTATGGAAATTCAAGACTAATTTAAATTGGCTGTAACAAGCAAATTCTATAATCAAAAAGAGAGTTAAATTTGAAAAGAAACTTAAATCAATGCAGTTACTCCTAATTTAGTTTCTTTCGAAGAGTGATCAAGGAAATTAAGAAAAGGCTCATTTCAGCTCTGCATGTTTCAATTGAATGAGCAGCAACTTAAGTGTAGGCCAATAGTGATTTAATTTTAAACGGGCTTTTTCCAAATTCAAATATAGAGATCAAAGAGCATAATAAGCACGAAGGATCCTCGATGAGTAAGCTTTTTATCTTGTCTTACTATCAGGTGTTTTGATCTTAGCGAGTGGGCGTGCAAACTTTTCTTTTTCAAAATATGTTTACTACAAGAAATTGCCAATGCACTTTATCAGAGAGGCACTTTGAAAGTTTTAATTAATATTCGTGATAATATTGCGCAATGTATTAATATAGAGATTTTTTTGTTTAGAAAGTATACTTTATTTAATATTTTAAAGATTCAAGTCAAGAGCACGACAGATTCAAGTCAAGACTACGCCATTTAATATTTTATGGGGATACTTTAAGTAGCACACTATGAATTTCTTCATAGATTCCTAATTGTTCAATTTCTTAAATCTCATCTTAGCATATCAAGAATAATGTCATACTTTCAACGAGGCATTTCAAGCATTTGACTAAGTTCGCATAAAATGCATTTCTAGAGATTTATCAAGTTGGAATTCTCTACAATATTTATACTTTGCATTTCCTTTTTTGCCGACGAGATGCTGCTCAATTATGAGATTTGAAAATGTTTTGGAAAGTATAGAAAAGAAATTTCTTAAATCTTTAAAGTCTTTCTTCATACAACTTTTTATTTCTACATAGTTATTAATATTGTGGCGAAATTAATAGATTAGGATTGAAAGTAAAACAAAAAAACATACAGGATCGTGTTGCCATTATAATTTGTCAGTTAACGTATCCTTCAAAATGCGTTGCTAAGTATAAAAGGAAAGGTGCATCTCTTAATATATGAAAAATCTTTGAAAGATCCTTTATGGAAAGTTTAATTATTTTTTAAAGTAGAGATCAGTGCATAAAGTTCAAAATATTAAATGAATCTAAATTATCTATTATCAAGTGAGAGAAATTTACACTCTTTATACAATAGAATAGCCTTAAATCTATTTATGAAATTGGATAACTAATTTTGCCTATGGAAATTCAAGACTAATTTAAATTGGCTGTAACAAGCAAATTCTATAATCAAAAAGAGAGTTAAATTTGAAAAGAAACTTAAATCAATGCAGTTACAAATAATTTAGTTTCTTTCGAAGGGTGATAAAGGAATTAAGAAAAGGTTTATTTCAGCTTTGCATGTTTCAATTGTATGAGCAGCTTCTTAAGTGAAGTTCAATAGTGATTTAATTTTAAACGGGCTTTTTCCAAATTCAAATATAGAGATCAAAGAGCATAATAAGCACGAAGGATCCTCGATGAGTAAGCTTTTTATCTTGTCTTACTATCAGGTGTTTTGATCTTAGCGAGTGGGCGTGCAAACTTTTCTTTTTCAAAATATGTTTACTACAAGAAATTGCCAATGCACTTTATCAGAGAGGCACTTTGAAAGTTTTAATTAATATTCGTGATAATATTGCGCAATGTATTAATATAGAGATTTTTTTGTTTAGAAAGTATACTTTATTTAATATTTTAAAGATTCAAGTCAAGAGCACGACAGATTCAAGTCAAGACTACGCCATTTAATATTTTATGGGGATACTTTAAGTAGCACACTATGAATTTCTTCATAGATTCCTAATTGTTCAATTTCTTAAATCTCATCTTAGCATATCAAGAATAATGTCATACTTTCAACGAGGCATTTCAAGCATTTGACTAAGTTCGCATAAAATGCATTTCTAGAGATTTATCAAGTTGGAATTCTCTACAATATTTATACTTTGCATTTCCTTTTTTGCCGACGAGATGCTGCTCAATTATGAGATTTGAAAATGTTTTGGAAAGTATAGAAAAGAAATTTCTTAAATCTTTAAAGTCTTTTTCATACAACTTTTAAATCCTACAGAGTTATTCATATTTTGGCGAAATTAATAGATTAGAATTGAAAATAAAACAATAAATCATACAGGATCGTGCTGTCATTATTATTGGTCGTATTCTTCATAATGCTTTGCTAAGTATTAAAGGAAAGGTATATCTCTTAAATATACGAAAAATCTTTAAAAGATCCTTTATCGAAAGTTTAATTTTTTTAAGTTGAGGAGAGTGCATAAAGTTCAAAATATTAAATGAATCTAAATTATCTATTATCAAGTGAGAGAAATTTACACTCTTTATACAATAGAATAGCCTTAAATCTATTTATGAAATTGGATAACTAATTTTGCCTATGGAAATTCAAGATTAATTTGTTGTAACAAGCAAATTCTTTAATCGAGAAGAGAGTTAAATTTGAAATGAAACTTTCATCATTGCAGTTACAAATAATTTAGTTTCTTTCGAAGGGTGATAAAGGAGTTAAGAAAAGGCTTATTTCAGCTCTGCTTGTTTCAATTGTATGAGCAGCTTCTTAAGTGAAGTTCAATCGTGATTAATTTTAAACGGGCTTTTTCCAAATTCAAATATAGAGATCAAAGAGCATAATAAGCACGAAGGATCCTCGATGAGTAAGCTTTTTATCTTGTCTTACTATCAGGTGTTTTGATCTTAGCGAGTGGGCGTGCAAACTTTTCTTTTTCAAAATATGTTTACTACAAGAAATTGCCAATGCACTTTATCAGAGAGGCACTTTGAAAGTTTTAATTAATATTCGTGATAATATTGCGCAATGTATTAATATAGAGATTTTTTTGTTTAGAAAGTATACTTTATTTAATATTTTAAAGATTCAAGTCAAGAGCACGACAGATTCAAGTCAAGACTACGCCATTTAATATTTCATGGGGATACTTTAAGTAGCACACTATGAATTTCTTCATAGAATCCTAATTGTTCAATTTCTTAAATCTCATCTTAGCATATCAAGAATAATGTCATACTTTCAACGAGGCATTTCAAGCATTTGACTAAGTTTCGCATAAAATGCATTTCTAGAGATTTATCAAGTTGGAATTCTCTACAATATTTATACTTTGCATTTCCTTTTTTGCCGACGAGATGCTGCTCAATTATGAGATTTGAAAATGTTTTGGAAAGTATAGAAAAGAAATTTCTTAAATCTTTAAAGTCTTTCTTCATACAACTTTTTATTTCTACATAGTTATTAATATTGTGGCGAAAAAATTAATAGATTAGGATTGAAAGTAAAACAAAAAAACATACAGGATCGTGTTGCCATTATAATTTGTCAGTTAACGTATCCTTCAAAATGCGTTGCTAAGTATAAAAGGAAAGGTGCATCTCTTAATATATGAAAAATCTTTGAAAGATCCTTTATGGAAAGTTTAATTATTTTTTAAAGTAGAGATCAGTGCATAAAAGCTCAAAATATTAAATGAATCTAAATTATCTATTATCAAGTGAGAGAAATTTACACTCTTTATACAATAGAATAGCCTTAAATCTATTTATGAAATTGGATAACTAATTTTGCCTATGGAAATTCAAGACTAATTTAAATTGGCTGTAACAAGCAAATTCTATAATCAAAAAGAGAGTTAAATTTGAAAAGAAACTTAAATCAATGCAGTTACTCCTAATTTAGTTTCTTTCGAAGAGTGATCAAGGAAATTAAGAAAAGGCTCATTTCAGCTCTGCATGTTTCAATTGAATGAGCAGCAACTTAAGTGTAGGCCAATAGTGATTTAATTTTAAACGGGCTTTTTCCAAATTCAAATATAGAGATCAAAGAGCATAATAAGCACGAAGGATCCTCGATGAGTAAGCTTTTTATCTTGTCTTACTATCAGGTGTTTTGATCTTAGCGAGTGGGCGTGCAAACTTTTCTTTTTCAAAATATGTTTACTACAAGAAATTGCCAATGCACTTTATCAGAGAGGCACTTTGAAAGTTTTAATTAATATTCGTGATAATATTGCGCAATGTATTAATATAGAGATTTTTTTGTTTAGAAAGTATACTTTATTTAATATTTTAAAGATTCAAGTCAAGAGCACGACAGATTCAAGTCAAGACTACGCCATTTAATATTTTATGGGGATACTTTAAGTAGCACACTATGAATTTCTTCATAGATTCCTAATTGTTCAATTTCTTAAATCTCATCTTAGCATATCAAGAATAATGTCATACTTTCAACGAGGCATTTCAAGCATTTGACTTAAGTTTCGCATTAAATGCATTGCTAGATATTAATCAAGTTGAAATTGTCTACAATATTTATTCTTTGCATTTCCTTTTTGCCGACGAGATGCTGCTCAATTATCTCAAGATGAGATTTGAAAATGTTATGGAAAGTATAGAACGAAATTTCTTAAATCTTTAAAGTCTTTTTTCATACAATTTTTAATCCTACATAGTTATTAACATTGTGGCGAAATTAATAGATTAGGATTGAAAGTAAAACAATAAAAGATACAGGATCGTGTTGCCATTTTTATTTGTCAGTTAACGTATCCTTCAAAATGCGTTGCTAAGTATAAAAGGAAAGGTGCATCTCTTAATATATGAAAAATCTTTGAAAGATCCTTTATGGAAAGTTTAATTATTTTTTAAAGTAGAGATCAGTGCATAAAAGCTCAAAATATTAAATGAATCTAAATTATCTATTATCAAGTGAGAGAAATTTACACTCTTTATACAATAGAATAGCCTTAAATCTATTTATGAAATTGGATAACTAATTTTGCCTATGGAAATTCAAGACTAATTTAAATTGGCTGTAACAAGCAAATTCTATAATCAAAAAGAGAGTTAAATTTGAAAAGAAACTTAAATCAATGCAGTTACTCCTAATTTAGTTTCTTTCGAAGAGTGATCAAGGAAATTAAGAAAAGGCTCATTTCAGCTCTGCATGTTTCAATTGAATGAGCAGCAACTTAAGTGTAGGCCAATAGTATTTAATTTTAAACGGGCTTTTTCCAAATTCAAATATAGAGATCAAAGAGCATAATAAGCACGAAGGATCCTCGATGAGTAAGCTTTTTATCTTGTCTTACTATCAGGTGTTTTGATCTTAGCGAGTGGGCGTGCAAACTTTTCTTTTTCAAAATATGTTTACTACAAGAAATTGCCAATGCACTTTATCAGAGAGGCACTTTGAAAGTTTTAATTAATATTCGTGATAATATTGCGCAATGTATTAATATAGAGATTTTTTTGTTTAGAAAGTATACTTTATTTAATATTTTAAAGATTCAAGTCAAGAGCACGACAGATTCAAGTCAAGACTACGCCATTTAATATTTTATGGGGATACTTTAAGTAGCACACTATGAATTTCTTCATAGATTCCTAATTGTTCAATTTCTTAAATCTCATCTTAGCATATCAAGAATAATGTCATACTTTCAACGAGGCATTTCAAGCATTTGACTAAGTTTCGCATAAAATGCATTTCTAGAGATTTATCAAGTTGGAATTCTCTACAATATTTATACTTTGCATTTCCTTTTTTGCCGACGAGATGCTGCTCAATTATGAGATTTGAAAATGTTTTGGAAAGTATAGAAAAGAAATTTCTTAAATCTTTAAAGTCTTTCTTCATACAACTTTTTATTTCTACATAGTTATTAATATTGTGGCGAAAAAATTAATAGATTAGGATTGAAAGTAAAACAAAAAAACATACAGGATCGTGTTGCCATTATAATTTGTCAGTTAACGTATCCTTCAAAATGCGTTGCTAAGTATAAAAGGAAAGGTGCATCTCTTAATATATGAAAAATCTTTGAAAGATCCTTTATGGAAAGTTTAATTATTTTTTAAAGTAGAGATCAGTGCATAAAAGCTCAAAATAT
>ARYC01011967.1:0-10511 GCA_000711775.1 Oxytricha trifallax | reverse complement strand
AAAAAATACTAACTATACAGAAGCTTAAGTTTTAACTTTAGTAGCAGATGAACTTATTACAAATTCTTAATATTTTCATTTCATAAGCTATGTTTTAATTTATATTTAAACAAAATTAATTGAAATATGGAAATAAAAAAAACAAATATTTAATTATAGATTTATATATTATAATGTGAATGATCCTACTGGAGGCCAAAAATATAACTATCTTGTTTGCTATGATGCTAGCTCGGATTAGTTTTAAGACACTTGGAAAATATTAGATTTAAGGATATTTTTTTAGAACCTAATTTTTATTTTATATATAATATTTAGGAAAGTAGAGTTACCTTCCATTGATTTAAATTATACATCAATACCCCAAAACCCCAAAACCCCAATTCATGCTTAGTCTATGAGTTGATAGTGAATTGACACACGTTTATTAATGCGAAAATGCGACTAAGCGACTATTAATAAAGACTATAGTCGAAGACTAGGTTGATTGAGAGTAGTCGTGACTAGTCTGAACATGAAAGTCAGAGTATACAACTAACCTTCACCATTGTTCATTTAGGTGGTTTGTGATTAAGTCTTGATTACTACTATTAACTTTTAAATTTAACTTAACTATTAATCAATCTAATCAACCACAGTTATAATCATTTGTCTTAAACTTAAGATTCATGAACGAGGAACTGTTCGACTAGGCTATCGCTGACAACGATGCTTAGAACTTTGCAAATTTTTACAACCACCAGCTAAATCCAGAGTTTCATACTAGCTCCATAAACTTTCAATCAGATATACAAATCAAAGATAACTTACCAGAGTCAAACAACGAGGATGACAAGAGTGCGATTTCAGCACCAGCGACTACTGTGTATTGATGCGCTACCTGTTCCAAGGTTTTTAATAATAAGAGCAATCTCAATCGTCATGTCAAAGAGGTTCACAATAAATCCGAGCAGAGCGACTAAGGATTGTAGAAGCAGGAACAAAAGTCGCAAGGATTTCACTCCGCAATATCTAAAGTAAAAAGAGATTAAATTTAATAATAATAAGAAGACTAGTCGATGGCTAATGAGAGTGATGACTAAGAGGAGGAACTCAAGGAACCTCCAAAGAAGAGGTAGAGAGTGAATGCTAAAACAAGCTCGAAGTCTAACCCAAAGGTTGATATTGAGATCCCTGACACTGAGGATGAAGTGGATGACTCAATCGCAAGGATAAATAAGTACAGAATCGATGATACTTTTATCATTCCTTGCTTCAAATATCTCTACGACTAAGCGACTAAGCCTAGTCCTCTCTAAAAAATGACTAGTGCTCCTTATGGGACTATGCTTCATGACGGAAGATTCTACAAGCTGTTCGCACTGAGAGGATTTCTTGAAGAGGAGCTTGAATCAGAGTAGCTGCAAAGGGAGTATGATATAACTAAGACTGCCTTCTAACTCTAACTTCATGGAATCACTTAGTTGGAGATGGTCTTGAAAGGCAGCGATCACATCGCACTCCAGTACCTGATCCCTCAATTCAGTTACGACTACTATATGATGACTAATCGCAGTGCTCATTCGGATCGACTAGTCATGAAGCAAATCATATATGGTTTAAGAGAACTGCATTCAATCGGATTCGTACACCACCGACTAAGCTTCAATAACATAGTCCTCAACGACTACCCTATCAAGGCAAGACTAAGGAACTTTGAGAATGCAAGAGTACTCGCATCTAAAAAGTAGATTGAGTATGATGGGTCATTAATGTTTTATCCGACTACAGGAGTCTTCTTTGGTGATCGACTAGTCGATATCTACGCCTTAGTCTCAATGATTGTATACCTGTTCATGACTAAAGACTACGACTCTGTCTGGACTACCTAGTCGTAGCTAGTCGAAAATGCAGCAGCATACTCTAAGAAGACTACAGCTAACGCAGTCATCAAAAATCTTATCAAGCAATTCTATCTCTAACCTTTGACCAGATACTGGTACAGTTTAGCAGAGGTCGAGGGGAGAAGTTTGATAAGCTTAACTGGCAACCAGAACACAGAGTACTTTATGTTCCCCCCAAAGTCAAGAGACTTATTTTATTCAAACCTAAGATTCATTCAACCGCAGTTTTTTTAGTCTTTAAGTTAGTCTTAGTCTCCGACTACCTAGTCGTTTATTATTAATATCGCACTAAGTTAAAATCCCTCCTTACACTCTAATTTTCAATGCACTCTCCTATGCTTTATACTCTTATCATTTACTCTTATTTTCAACTAATACTATCACTCCTGCTGGTATGTTGGTCAGTGTTAATGAAGTGATGTTTGTTACAAGATTCAAAGAATCTTACACCTTGGGTAGTCTCAAAATCTACGACTAGTCAGTCGAAAAATTTATACTTGAGAAAACTAGGTAGTCGAAAAACCTACGACTAGTCTTGATAGTTTATCTAGTCGATTCTTGGATTCATACTTCTCTACTACTCAAAATCAACCTATACTTTCATTCCACTCTTTCAGAGGTAGTCTAGAGCAATGTACAGCTACCTCTATTAATAAAATCAAGATAGGATAGTTACTAATACAAATTGAGTCATTAGAACATCAAAATTATAGAGTGTTAAGCTAGTCGATTTCAAGCTTGTAAAAAGCTAAGTTTGTATAGTTAACTTAGTCTACGATTAGTCTTAGTCGAACCAAGATTTCGAGAGATTTTCTACCTAACCAGCTACTGCAGCTACTAATAATAATGAAAGTATGATTCTAAATTTTGCAGTGTAAGAATCCTCTGGTTACTTGAAAATCCAGCATAAATTGTTGATCGAAGAATCAAGAACGACTAAGACGGATCTGGTGTTTTTGGAAAATTTGTTGTCCATTTATGATTCTGATCGACTAGTTTTTTACTAACCTCAAAAAATCTAAAACCACTCAAGTCGAGGTCTAAATCTCCAGGAATTTGAAGAGGACCACTGGATTTGATGTTGCTCTTGGTGGACACTCTTTAGCTTGAAAGTTGAGTGATGTTTGTTACAGTCTGAGTAAGGGGATTCAAGAGTTATTTTAGAATCTTTAAAAGACTAGAAAAGTGGTTCAACGACTAGAGGACTAAGATCAGAATAATTTTCGACTAGCTAGTCATTTATTAATATAGTCCGATTACTAAACTAGTCATGGAATCATTCGGGTAGTCGAATCGATTAGTAAGAAGCGAGGAGCTTATGGGTAGATTCAGATCGAAGTAAGACCTCTACAAGTACCTAACCACTCACTGTAAGATTCAAGTGCTGTTCCTACTTTGTATAGTGAACATCTTTCTGCCACCACTGGCTTCGACTAAGGTGGCCTTCCTGAAAACATTACTAAATAATACCAAGAAGTCTCTTAGGTAAAACCAGGTTAATAGAATGGTCGTGCCTCACTACCAAGAGCTCTCAGTCAAGAATCTCTACCATGATGTTATGGGTGATGAAGTCGTATCGCAGTACCTTCCAGAACTTGAGATGAACTCAGGTAAACTACCAGATAGAGACTTTTTCTTTGGTGTTCTGGGAACAGTCAAAGCAGACTACCTAAGGCAAATCATCGACCATGCTAATACTGTGAGGTATAATAAGGGGTAAGACTAGAACAAGACTGATAAATCGAGATCTCTGACGACTGGTTGGATGAGCTCATGAAGCATCCTTTCGTTTCAAGTAAGATTTCTATGACTAACTTATGTAGAGAAACCTGCCAAGGCTATCTATCTAATGAAGCAGAATGCAAGAGCAGTCAGAGAGAAGATAGATCATAAATAGTATGAGTTAGGTAAACGACTAAGCAATCGCATCATACCTCACGACTAAGACTAGAATCGTTTCTCGAACGTGACTAAGAGAAAGAGGATGCCAGACGGCAGCATGCTCATGATGGAACAATAACAGAGAACACCTAACAAGAGCATGATGATAACTGGAATGTGATTTAAATTAAACTAATCATAACTTAATACTCATAATCTGTGTCTCGCCATATTTGGCTTAATTTCTAATGTAGTCTTAGTCGACCGACTAGATCGACTTCTCTATAAGTAATTTGATGTCTAGTCGTAGTCCCTTCAGTAGTATACTTAGCATCTCTTTCTTGTAGCTCTGCTTGATTGTAGAGAAGGTGCTCTCGATTCCATTATACTCAGGGGAGTAAGGGATACTGTATATGGGGATGATATCCAGTCGCTCATACCCCTTCTTTACAAGGATTGACTTGTGTACCTGCAGGTTATCCATGAATATGACTAGTCGACGATCCTTATACTTCTCTTTCAACTGCTGCATGAATAGAATGAACTAGTCCTACTTAATTGATCCCTTATTAATAATGTAGTCTTCGAGTCCCTTGTCAGTTGATATAGCGCCAAGAAGCGCAAACCCTCCGAAGTCATGTCTCTTGTCTGGGAATCTTATATTCTCTCCATAAGGTGCCCAGGTTCTATTGAGGCGAGTTGAGGAAGTGAATACAGTCTCATCAATGAATATGATCTTCGATCCCAGTTGCAGCTCTCTCATATACTTAGTCTCATTTCGATTTTAAGACTAGCTAGTCTTTGTGGATCGACTAGCTCCACCTCCTTCCTTAGTCGTATGCTCTTGAATCTTACTTAAGCGCTCTTGTATAGTCTCCTCAAGTGAGTGACACTGATTCGCATTTCTGGGAACTACCTGTGGAACATTATACACCTCTCTCTCAAACTCATTCCTGCTTGAGTGTGCAGTGTTTCACTGCTGATGAGGAAGTTAATATGACTAAGGTTGATTTAATCTCACGACTAGTCTTAGTCGATAACCCATTCCTGAAAAATTACTTCGACTACCTGTGCAGCTTGACAACATTTGTGTATGAGACACCAAAGAACTTTGCTATTGCACTCAGATTCACCAGTGGTCGTAGATTAGATGTTGGATTTCAGTTGCCATATCGTATGAGTAGGAAGGTTTCAAAGTCGATCTGTGGTTTGAGTTTGACTACTCTCATCTAAATGACAAGAGTTAACACTAATAATAATAGAGTGATTTGAATTTGAAACTAGTCATATGATAAGTCTGTTGATATTTGATTCAACTTTAATCATTGCAACTATACTTACCTGTAATGAGTGAAGCTGTTCCAAGTCACCATAAACCACCAATGGTGGAGGGTGTTGATGGTTTGAAGATTCATTATTAGTATTAGTGCTATGTACACTGATAGTCGACCATTCGACTACCTACGACTAAGTCATGATCAATATACTTACAAGACAACCTAGTCATACTAGTCTGCACTTAGTCGCCTCCTTCAATCTTAAGTTTAAGACAAATGATTATAACTGTGGTTGATTTGATTGATTAATAGTTAAGTTAAATTTAAAAGTTAATAGTAGTAATTAAGACTTAATCACAAAACACCCAAATGAACAATGGTGAAGGGTAATTGTATACTCTGACTTTCATGTTCAGACTAGTCACGACTACTCTCAATCAACCTAGTCTTCGACTATAGTCCTTATTAATAGTCGCTTAGTCGCATTTTCGCATTAATAAACGTGTGTCAATTCACTATCAACTCATAGACTAAGCATGAATTGGGGTTTTGGGGTTTTGGGGTAATGGTCACACATTAATATAAATTTTAAATACTAAATATTTATTCTGTAGATCTCAAAGAATATTTGTTCTATTAATTTTAATTATAATTTATCATAAAATAAATTTATAAAGTACCATCCTAATAATATTTGTACTTTTGTGGTTACAGATAAAATTTGACTTCCGTTTATTTAGGTCAACTTAATCTCTATTTAAATAGCAGTACTAATATTTCTAATTTAATTTAAATTGACATTTTAAATTTTTTAAAAATTAAGTAATAATTATAATTTATAAACATAGATTTTTAATGTAAAAATAAAAATAGATATCATTTTATTCAAGAATAAAAGATCATATGTAAGCAACTAATTTTGGTAACTTAAACACAGTCTGTTTAATAATTATTGTATTTAGGAAAATTTAAGATACAGTATTTAATCTGAAAATCTCCCCCCCCTTGTAAATTATATAATAATTTTTATTAGATTAATTTTATTCGATAAATTTGATTTTTATTACTTTTTTTTCAATTTCTACTATATATCTGTTATAGTTTGTTTATGAAGCTTCATATTATATTTTTCTATATTATTAAAATGATAGAGAATAATTTTTTTGAGTAATTTTATCAACAAATTTATTATCATTCTTTCTTTCTTTAAATCTTGTTTTCTTACTTCTAAATTGTAAAAGAAGATTGTGAATCCCATTAAATTATTTTATTAATAAAAAGCCTTCTCAGAGAAACTAGGAAATTGTCAATGTCTATCTAATTGGAATCATTCAACGTGGTTACTATGTTAAGAACTGCTATCTTTGTGAGATAATGTTTTTCTCTATATGGATGAACTTAGCATAATTTAAGCTTCCAAGGTAATAATGAGTAGGATAAAGGTGTTGCTTAGCTTTTAAAGTAAAAAATTAGATTTTGACTAAAAATATTAGATATTTCAATCATTTTTACAGTTTGTTGTGAATATACTCAGCAAAGGGGAGCGTAGCGACTACATTTTAAGCCTAAGTGAGACTTTTTAAAATTACCTCTCTGCTCTCATTAATATTTTAGTGACTTTGGCTTATCGCTTTAGGATGAAATGAATATGAAAGCGATATTATTTTTAGGATTTTTTATTTTTTCTATATGATTGTTACAGCATTTTATTCTATTCATTTCTAATCATGATTTGATTTATTTCAATTTATTTAAGTTAGAACGAAAATATAAATATCTTAGATTTCTGATTAATTACTAGAATTTATTTAGAAAACTTTAATTCTATAAAATTATCAATTATTGATATAATACTTAATATAATTTGTAACGAGTTTAAATAGAAAATATTTTCCTTAATAAAAAATAATTTAAAAAGCATAGTTAATATTAGTCAAAAAATCTGTAACAAAAAGAGGAAAATAGTAAAATCTTTTTATTCTAATTAAAAGATTAAGGAAAAAAATCTTGCTTCTGGAAAATTATTTTAATATAAATTATTATTTTAATCACAATGCTCATTTCAAAAAAATATATTTATGGTCTTATTATATTGAATGTCTGAGAAAAAAAATAAATAATTGAAATGCGTTAATTTAAAAAAGGTTTCCAAAAATTTTGGCTAAAAATTGGTATAGTCGAGGAGTGGGGAGTTTTGGTTAAAATAAGTATTATTAATGATAATTTTGAAAGTATTATATATATATATATCTCAGTCAAATAAAAATATAATTATATTTAAAATAAAATGTAAATATTTAGCAATTAACCTAATCCTTGCATAGAAAATGGTTTTTTATTGGTGAGAAATTAATTAAATTAAAATAAAGATTTTTACATTTTTATATTCTATATTTATCTAAATTTTTCATCAATCAAAAACCATTTTGTAGGTAAGGATTAAGTTGATTGCTAATATTTGCAATTTTTACATTAAATATATTTATAATTTTATTTTAATAATAAATAATACATTGCAATTTTAATATATTTAATTTACAAATCTTTAACTTATAATTTATTTAGATAATAAGCATAAACAAATGCTTAGGCATCCTTTAACCTAAATAAGTAAAATATTGATAAATTTAGCATATAATTTAATCATTTATTTTAATCCATTTTTTATCGAATACAAGCTCTATATTCTATTCTTTGCTGTCGTATGAGACATAATCAGCAAAAACTTTTTGTAAGACAATTTATTTATAATTTCATTTAAACAATTTTAGATGTTGCTATGATAATAAATTTCCAATAAAAACTATTTATTAAATAATTTTTAGATAGAAGGGGAAATTTCTTGGCCCAAACATTCAAAATTATTATATTTTTCAAAAATTTGGAATTTCTATAAATTACTTTTACATTTTCCCTCTATGTTAAGCAACCTTTTTAAAATATAACTTTCAGAATTAACAACTATCTCTTGTATAATTACTCATTCAAACTCCTAAAAAAATATATATGTGTTTTGATTGAAATGGATTATATTTTAGATTAGGTTTTCTTTGGGTTATAAAGGCAATATTTATAATATAAAAAGCTTTTGTATGAAAGAAAATAAATCGTCTTAAATAAGCTATGTCTAAAGGTGGTTAAATATATGTTTGAGAATCTTGTGTAAAATGTTAAATTTTGTAACATTCTATTAAAAATTTTCAAAGAAAATCAGGTTTATTAATAATTTTAAGAAACTGAATACTTCATTGATTTATAATTTTTCTATTTAAGCAAAATCTTTTAGAAAATAAATGTTCTTTAATTATTTTCTTATACTTATGGGATAATATAGAGTTGACAAATTGCTATCCTAGCTTATTTTAATCAATTTTAAGACATTTTTCTGTCATAACCATATTAATATTTTAAATTTTTTTATAATAAGAGATTTATAAGATAATATTTTACCCATTTTAACTTTTACTTTAAGACAAATGAGCAAAAATGTATGGCAATCTTAAAATAAAGTATTACCAAAATCAATCATAGATATAGTACTTATTAATTATAGGTAAGTTATAGGAGGTCAATTAAAATATTTATTATGGAGAAAGATATTGGAAGTTGCAAAAAATGTTTTAAATGTGAGAAAGATTTTTGAAAATAAGTTCCATTAAAATAACACCTAATTAGTAAATAATTTAGTTAGGATGACATCGTAATAAATTTTTTCTTTTTATGAATTAGTGATTAAATTTTTAAATCAAAATATGGGATCTTTAATTTGAACTTGAAAATAATTATACTCCTAATAAAATTTAAACTTAATTTGAAGGACTTCCAAAAATAACAAAACTATATTGGAAGTATATAAATTATGAAAATAAGAAATTCAATAATGGATTTTCAAATTTTAAAAAATTAGCACTAATTTATGAAATATATTAACAATAGAGAATTGAAGATTAGATGAAACTTCATTTATAATATTGATAACATTATTTTTTAAAATTTCCATAGTAGTATAAAATTGAATCACATAGAATTCAAAATAAAAATTATAAAAAATACAATGAATTAGGAAAAAATTAAATCAACCCCCCTAATCCCCAGCATTAACCATATTAATAAAAACATATTTAAAACTCATTAATGGGTTTTTTGGTTTTGATTAGAAACTATTAAAAACTTTTTATTCATTACAATTGTAATTTTAATGAAATTGTTCGAATCTTTATAAAATTAAGATGAATATTGGATGTCTAAATAAGTTAAATTTGTTAATAAATGATAATAATATCTCCAAAAAAATGTATAAAATTCTTATTATTTATTTATAGGACATTAAATTTCCTTCTAGGTACATTTTGCTATTAGAAGGGAAGAAACATCCCCAAAGATAGACTTGTCAAATAATGAGACTTACACGACGAGTTTAAATCATTAAAATTTAATTAATTTTAAGATTATTTATAAAATTTGTAATAAATCACTTCAACTTTTAGTTACTTAACGTATTTGTTGACTCTGCAAAAATAATTTTATATAATAAAATTAAATGAAATTTGAAATAAAAACATAAAAATATATTTAGTTTTTTTTATCACAATTATTTTAGAACAACTATAAACTTAATGTTTCGTTATTAAGTGGAGTAAATGGTTTTAGAAAACCTAAATCATAGTAGTTTTAGATAATATAGAATGCATTTAAAAATTAGGAAAGGGGAAGTTTCCTGCACTTGTTTTTTAAAATGAAAAATTTAATAAATTTTTCATAAATTCAAAAATTTGATACTATTATTATTCATTCAATATCAAGAGGACATAGTCACATATTATAAGAAGTTCAAGAAAATAAAGTATTACAAGTTTTTTAAATTATATAGGCATGGAAAGTACAAGATAAATTCAATCAGAATTTCAATAAAAATTCGATACAAGATTTGAAATTACTTAGTTATCGGTAGAAGAAACGATTTAGTAATTGGATGGTGCATAGAATCCATGGTAATAAATGTATTTTAATAATTGAATCATAAACTAAGTATATTTATAATAATGAAATTAGTTCCAAAGTTGTTTGTAGTTGTCATAAAGATTAGTTAAATATAAAAAAAAATTATTAAGTGCAATAAACTTCCCTAAAATATTTCATATATAATATAAAGAAATAAACTTTCCTCCTCAAATTTAAATAAATATTTGAAACTTTATAATAAATTATCTACCTGTAATTCAAAATGATGGCCCCCCAAAAACACGCAAAAAAATTTATCCGATTATTTTTTTTCGTAATTACGTATTTATTTTTTTACGTAATTTTAAAAATCTGAAAATACGTAAAAATGAATTTTATTACTTTTTTAAGTTAATTTTTATTTAAATATTTTGCCATGTATAATCATATATTGAATATAAATTTTATTTTATATTTTTACTTTTAAATTTAAAATTAGATTTATATTTTACATTTAATATATTTTTTT
>ARYC01011966.1:0-10515 GCA_000711775.1 Oxytricha trifallax | reverse complement strand
CCCAGGCCAGCACCGTGATCACCATCAGTACGGGATGCGGCGCCGTCAGGCTCAGCACGCCCAGCACCGCCGCCAGGCCCAGGAAGATGCGTTGCAGCGCCGGCACCGGCCCCAGCCGGTCGGCCAGCCGGCCGCCCCAGAGGTTGCCCACGGCCACCGAGAGGCCATAGGCCAGCATCACGCCGCTCACGGCAGCGTCCGAGAAGCCCGTCACCTGCTGCAGCAGCGGCGCCAGGAAGGTGAAGGCGATGAAGGAGCCGCCGTAGCCCACCGCCGTCATCGCATAGACCAGCAGCAACCGCGGCTGGGCCAGCACGGCCAGTTGCTCGCGCAGGGCGGCGGGCGGGCTGTGCGGCACATTGCGCGGCACGAAGACCGCACTGCCCAGCACTGCGACCACGCCCAGCCCGGCCACGGCCAGGAAGGTGGCGCGCCAGCCCAGGTGCTGGCCGATCAGCGTGCCCAGCGGCACGCCGGTCACCAGCGCCACCGTGAGGCCGGTGAACATGAGGGCGATGGCACTGGCCGCCTTCTCCTTCGGCACCACGCTGGCCGCAATGATCGAGCCGATGGAGAAGAACACGCCGTGCGCCAAGCCGGTGAGCAGGCGCGCCACGATCAGCGACTCATAGCCCGGCGCGCGCCAGGCCACCAGGTTGCCGAGCGTGAACAGCAGCATCAGCCCCAGCAGCAGCGCCTTGCGGGGCAGGCGGCCCGTCAGCGCGGTGAGCAGCGGCGCGCCGACGGCGACGCCCAGGGCATAGAGGCTCACCAGCAGCCCGGCCGAGGGCAGCGACACCCCCAGGTCGGCGGCGATGGTGGGGATGAGGCCGACGATCACGAACTCGGTCGTGCCGATGGCGAAGGCGCTGAGCGTCAGCGCGAACAGGGCAATGGGCATGGAAGGCACCTCGCGGCCGGGGCCGCACAAGCTGTCGAACAGGTTGAACACGTTGGAAGGCCGCCAGTCTCCTGCGATCCGCTCTTGCGAAAAACCCGTCTATAAACCAAACACTTTTGATCTGGAATCAAGAATGAAGACGACGCTGGACGAGATGCAGACGCTGGCCGCCGTGGTCGACACCGGCGCGCTGTCGCGGGCGGCCGATCAGCTCGGCATGACCGTCTCGGCCATCAGCCGCACGCTGGCGCGGCTGGAGCAGAAGCTGGGCACGACGCTGATGCGCCGTACCACGCGGCGGCTCGAACTGACGGAGGAGGGCGCCGCCTTCCTGGCGCGGGCGCGTGCCATCCTGGCCAGCGTCGATGCCGCCGAAGAGGACATGGCCGCCCGCCGCGAACGCCCTGCCGGCCGGCTGCGGGTGGACGCCGCCTCGCCCTTCATGCTGCATGTGGTGGTGCCGCTGGTCGCGGGCTACCGCGCGCGCTATCCGGACGTGACGCTGGAGCTGCACAGCCACGATGGCTTGATCGACCTGCTGGAGCACCGCGTGGATGTCGCCATCCGCATCGGCCGCCTGCGCGACTCCACGCTGCATGCGCGGCCGTTGGGCAGCAGGCGACCTTTCTCTTTGCTAATATTACTTCTGCAGTTCTTTTGAAATACCATTTATCACATCCTCGGATGTTACTTTTATAATGTTCTTTCTTATTTTTTATTGTTGGTGGTACTTTTGATTCTTTTAGTCTGTAGTCATAGAATTCTCTGAAATCAAAGTATGTTAGATGTTCATATTAAACAGGTCTATCAAGATAATGTTCTATTGGTCCATCTTCATATATATTAGTATCATCTTTGTTCATTTCCTTTAAAACCTTATCATCTTTAAGCAATCTCATTCTTTTGCTGGTTCTGTTGTATATACATTGATTACTTATGGTTTTTTCTCTACTAAACTTAAACCAATAATGTGATATATAGCTTCGCATGAACTTATAATATTTGACTTCAAAAATTTAATAACTTGAGCTTGTTATTCTTTTTCAAAGTTAACGTTGAGTTTGATATCTAGACCTGGTTCTGATTTTGTAACATATTTAGTTAAATATGCTAATAGTTAACCTTCAGTGCATCTAAGTACGTTTATGTTCATGTCAGTCATTTTTACAACTTGTGGATTATAAGGAATTACCCATCTATCTTATTCTGTTAATCTTCTATATAAGTATCTGTCTTCAGTAATACAGTCAGTGTCTGATAATGGTTGTGGATATCCCTTTTTACATTTGCCTTTTTTATCTAAACATCTATCTGAGCAGGTATGTATATAATTCTTTAATATTTTTTCTTTAAGTTCTAAGTCTACTTGAGGTACTACTGCTTGTACTAAGTATCCTTCTTCTAGTTTTCTTGTACCTTCTTCATCAAGCCATACAAGTACATGCATGTGGGGTGGCCCACGTTTCTAAAATTCAATTCTTCTAAATTGCATAACTGCTCTACCAAAGATTCCTTACTTTGATTTATTTCCAATAAATGCTTTCATAACATGTCTAGCTTTAGTGTTGAAACTGCAACATGTAAGTAAAGCATCGTTCATTATTTATCCTTGTTCTTTCATTCTCTATAAGTATTAGCATTTCTCGTCATGTGTGATTGTGTGAAGTAAATCTGGGCATTTCTTTCCATATTTTTTCAATCCATATTATAACATATCGTCTAACTCAAATCCTTAAGCTATAAGTACTATGGTGATCCTATGAAGTTGTGAGTGAGCTAACTAGCCCAGTAATTTGTTCTCTCTCTTTCATTTATTTATTTTGTTATATCTCCTGCTGTTAGTGGTCCTTTGTGTTGACCTGGTACTGCTGATTTTATTCCTCTTGTTTCACTAATCATTTGTTCCTTTCTCTTTCTATCAAATAGGAAAAATATATATGGAATGTGCTTTCCATATTCTTTTCTAATACTTAATATTTTCATATTAGAATACCTTGTAACTGTCATTTTACCTTATCTTATATATGAACTATTGTAACCACCTAATCCTTCTGGAAATAATGTTGGAAATAGCATCTCTTCCATATATTCATTCCCATAATATACTGCATTTTTTTAGAATTCTTTGACATTATCCTTTACTTTTTGATTTATATCATTGTTTTTTAATTTTTCTAATAGTTCCTAGTCTACATTTCTTTTGAATACATCGAATGCTTGTAGATCATTTAAATCCAAAACTGATTTAATATCAGAATATACTTCATTGAAATTCTTTGGAATGATATATACCTCTGCATCTCCTAAATCTTTTTTGATACTTTCTCTGTCAAATACGACTATATTGTTTTCATCTAAATCTGGATAAATTTCATATCTTTCATCTTATTTATCTAATAGAGCTTTGACTACTCTATTTCTTCCTAATAATCTGAATACTTCGTACAGTGCATAGTACTCCTTGTATAAGTGGTTATTTTCCTTTAGCCATTTTAATGCTCCACATATTCTTTGTTCTTGCTAATGGTTAAAATTAACCCACCAATTTTTATTCTTTAAGAACTCTTTACTAAATATTCCTAAACTATTATTGTGATTGGTTCGTTTTTTCGTGTGATAAGATATCTTTGACTCATTCATAATCATATTGTATACATGTCCTAATCTTATGTTTACCTCTTCAATCGTTTTCTTAATACTTTTAATTCTCTAGGCTATGGTGTTTTCCTTTCTCTTATATCATCTTGAATATCATTTTTATAACACCAGTAACATACTCGTAATTCTCTGAAATTATGTAAATCTTCTAGGTCTCTGAATACTAATTTATCTATAAACTCACTAAAATATATTTCTGCTCTTGATTACCTTTGTCTTTCAATCTTTATATAAAAATCTTGCTTCTTGTCATTAAACATATCAAGGCGTTTTCCACATTATCCACATATCTTATCTTAAATAATTTTATCTAATCTCTATGCATTCTTAGTTGTTATTATCTAGCAAATTTTGATCCTAACAAGTAAAACGTATGCTCATCTGTTAATCTTAAGTTCTCTATAATCTTTTCCTATGTTGGTTTTCTTATATATTCATATTGAAATATCTATGCTGTTAATTTCTCTAATTTTATAAAAGCTGTCTTATTTTATTGATATAGATTTAGTTATCTAATCCATCCACACTCTTTCATAAGTTTCTAAGCATTTTGAAAATCCTTAATTTTAATTTACATTGCTTTGACTTATGTTGATAATTATATTTTGTTCAAATTAACATGTTAATTTTCGCTTTGCCAAATTGCGTACCTAATAATAGATTCTTCTAATAATAATCGATTAAGAAACTATTTTGTTTAATGTTGATCAAGATCAATACTCATTTTTATTGCATTTATTGTATACTCTATACTTTATTTTCTTAAGTAGTTTAGAAAAACGTTTGCTATTGATGATTTTACGTAAGTTGAAAGGCATCGATCATTAATAATTAATTATTCTTTTAAGAGTTTAATATTTTTGTTATATTCTATTATGCTTGTATCAAGAGACTTCTACATTTTCTTATTTTATGATTATTTTGACTAATAGTTTTCAAAACCTTTTTCATATAACTGTCTAATTAAAATTGCATCGAGTGTTGAACTAAAGGTTTCTCTTACATAATTTTGAATTCTAATAATTTCTAAGTTTTCTACTATGTTTTGGAAAAAAGTTAACTCACTAACACTTGATGTTTCTGAAATAAAGTCTTGTATGTTATACGCGTTTACTTACGTATTGATTTCTTCTTTGATTTATGGTTAATGTTATGTTGATGTATCAATCTGGACTGAATGTTGTTCAATTTGATTGTTTGTTGTTGTATCTATCTGCATTTGTTCTTGTTATTGATTATTTGTTGATGTATTGATCTGCATTGGTTGTTCTTGATTTTGGTTGTTTGTTGATGTATCAATCTGCATTTGTTCTTCTTGTTGTTGTTTCTGAGAAGTCTCATCAGATGAGTCCGATCCACCCTCATGATGTCCAACACAGGGTTAGAAATTTGCATCACTTGGATTTCTCTTATCTTCTGAATCACCTTTTTTTTCTTGTTCATCCGGAGGAGTTAACGATTGCGTTTACTTAATCTTCTGTACGGACATTGCCGAGAATCAAATAGTATAGACAAAAGAAGTTAAAACTTTAAAGATTTTATTTAAATTATTTATAATTATAATTTAGTTTTATTTATACTTATATTTCAAAATCTTTAATTTAAATATTCATTTTAGTAATATTTTAAAAAATTAAATTTTAAATAAGATATTATAATTATATATTATAGTTTTAATATTTTGTTTAATGTATAAATTTTATAGTAATTTAAATAATTAATGGATTTTATAATATGTTTTAAATTATTTAAATGAATAATTATTAATTATAATATATATGTGATAACAAAATATTATCATAAATAGTTTATTTTTATATTGATTTTCATTATATTTAAAATGAATGAATAGTATTTGACTTTTATTAGATATTAAATTAAACTTAATCAATCATCAATATTTTCAAGTTCTTGTCTGACCTCTTTTACGCTTTCAAGTAGTCCATATAATTATTATCCTTCACATTTATATGTGTTTTAATATCTTGATTTATTTTTACCGAAATTAAGTTTGAATGATGAGTATTTTACTATCCCAAAGAATTCTCTGTATCTTATTCTTCCTTCGTCAAGCATGTCTTATGTAGTTACTGAAATCACTTTTGTTCTTTATGTTTTTGGAGTTTTCTTGATTGAATGAGTTTTTTCATAGATTGACATATCACCACTCATTATATAACACCCATGTTTCTTCTTTTTATTCTCGTTAATGTTTTCTTTCTTGCATACCTTACAGTTAAAGTATCTTACATTTTTTCCCATTTTTAAATATAATTATAATTATTAATACAAATTTAATCTAAATATATCATTTGACGAACCTTAAGTTTGAATATTTAATTTAATAGTTTAACAATAATTATCGGACTAGCTACTATTGTATAATAATAAATATATATGAAAAGTAAAATGAATATTTAAATGAAAGATTATTATTAAATTAAGAAGAATCATTCTATATAGTCATCATCTGATTCGTTAGGAGCGTCATGTACTCCTAGATAATAATCTGGTACTTATTATTGTAGTCTTCCTTACATTTACATTGTTACTACTTACTGGTTTGGTTCATGGATTGTATATGATTAGATGTCTTTCCTACACAATGGACAAGTTGATTAGCATTATAGTTACCATCTTTGAAAGCATTCTCCGCATAATGGTGGTTGCAGCTGATTTAATTATTGTTGCTTTTGATATATCTTCTAAGCATACTGGGCAGGTCATATCCTTTCTACATAAGTGTTTTTTAAATTGATCAATCTTTTTGGTTTTGTATCCGCACTCACATTTATGGAAATTATCTTCTTAGTTAGGCTTGCTGATTGTTTGCTTGCTTATCTTATCAATGATTGTGAATGTTGGAGAATTTGTAAGTTGACATTTGTGTGCTTTCTTCTTGTCATTTCTCATTTGTTTTTTGCATTGATTGCATTCTGCTTGAAGTTTTCTGTTTGTCATTTTATTTTTTTTTTATTAAAATTATTATAAATATTTTGCCTTAAGTACCCAAGGAAAAATTTGAATATTCAAATGGATGGTCTATATTTCACGAAAAATTTAATGGTCAAAATTGATGCTAAAAATTGATGGCTAGTAATTGCTTAGACATTATACATTTCAATCATTTCTGACCCACTTTTTTTTACAATCAGAAACTGATTGCCTTCTCCCCTTAGTCCAATCTTCAGAAGAAGAAAGGTTCAGGCTTCACCACGAGAAGGTGGGAGAAGCTTAGAAGCCCGACTGGAAGTCGATTCCCGAGGGAGGGACAGGCTCCACGTCCAGCCTTGAAGTCTCAGAGGGACTATACCTCATGCGAAGTCAAAAAAGGGACTATCTACCTTGAAAGGCTCAGGTGCCGATCTTCCCTGAGTAAAGTTTCAGTTCTAGTGACCCAATAGAACCACGGTTTTATTTATAGCGCAACACCGTGTGGAAATCGCTTTTTCTACTCATATGTCAGAGAGTAGTCTGCGTAGTTTGTTATAAAGACCAGTGTCTACGTGGCCTCGCGGTTTTTATGCCCGTTCTAACTGAGAAATGAACGTTTGTTTTTTATGGAAAAAACAGTAAACCCCTCCCTTACCAAAACAAAAAACCCAAACAAAAAAACCCAAACAAAAATCCAAGCCTCCTCCTCCCAAACCCTTATTAATATAATAAAATAAATAAAATATTATAATATATATATAAATTAAATTAAATTAAAATATTAATAACACTAGGGGTTCCAGTCAGATTCGTTCCTTAACGTGCAACTTCCTCAGCAATTAGCCGACGTCCATTGCATGCCTTAGAACTTGTCTCTTCCCTTCACCCTTCGTGCTTTATAATAATTATATATATATATAGAAATTAAATTAAATTAAATTATTAATAACACTAGGGGTTCCAGTCAGATTCGTTCCTTAACGTGCAACTTTCTCAGCAATTAGCCGACGTCCATTGCATGCCTTAGAACTTGTCTCTTCCCTTCACCCTTCGTGCTTTATAATTATTATTAATATATATCATTACCCTCCCAACCTCCCATGTAATGAATAAATTTTAAAATAAATCAAGATATAAGACTAAATATTTAACTTGCTCTTAATATATTCGACAATTGGTATTTTATAACTTCATGTATAGATATCCTCATTTCGCTTCAAGTCATGTGCACCTGACCCAAAGACTTACGGTAGAAGAAGTACCTATTTAACCAGATATAATTAGAATGATAATAATAATAAACCGAAATTCCCCAAAACCCTTTAATAAAATAATTTGTAAAATAAATTATTATTAAATATAATAAATATCATATAATCTTATTTAATAAGCCCAAATAACTTTTAATATATAAATTTTTTTATTTTTTATTAAAATAAATTAAATAATAAATATAATATAATATAATATAAATCCAAAAACATTTTTACAGGGTAACGGCCCTATTTTATAAATAGGTTAAAAATTTAGCATTATAAATGAAGTAAGATTAAAATAACTCATGATTATAAAATATGATTATTTTGGGATTTAACTTGAATATTGTACTAATAAAATATATTTTGATTTATATATTTAAATGTTTATGTTTTATATATATATAAAGAATAATAGCCCAAACCCCTAGCTTGATTTTTTAAAAATAATATATATAATTTATTATATAATATAATTTAATATATATATATAATAATATATTATATATAATAATATATTATATATATTTTATCATTTAATAATTTTATATATATAACATAAAAAAAAAAAATTTAGTTTTTTTTTTTTTTTTTTTAAATTAAAATAAATTTTTTTTTTTATATCCCTAAAAAAAATTTAAATATTCATTTTGACAGGGTAACGGCCCTATTTCATAAATAGGTAAAAATTTTGCCTTAAATAGCGGCCTCATTCAAAATAAACTTAAAATTATTATATAAAGTTTACCATGGGTAATATCATCATCATCCTCATCATCATCATCAAGCCCCTTTCTGTTATTGTAATCCAATAACAGACCGGGACTGAGGCTTTTTTATTTAAATATAAATTTAATTAAACAGCCTCATTTATAAAATAATAATTTATTATTATAATAAAATATAATTATTTATATTTTATATTTAATTAAATATATATATTTAATTATTTATATATTAATATTTATTTATAAATTATATATTTATTAAAATATATATATATATATATATATAGATATATATATAATTATTAATTAATATTTATAAGGAGGCTTTTAATAGATGATATTATATTTTTTTATATAGTATTTAATTAATAGCCTCCGCCCCGGCCTGTGCTTGGATTTCTTACACAGGCAGGGGCAGATGATGATGATGATGATAACGAAGAATTTTACCCGTAGTATTTTTTTATAATTGATAAAATGTTGTTTTTTAACATAAGGCCGCTATTAAGGCATATTTTTACCAATTCATGAAAATAGGGCCGTTACCCTGCTTAAAAAAGTATGGTATGTATGTAAAAAAAAAGTAAAAAAAAAACCCCCGCAAGTCCAAAAAGTTCATAAATTGCCCTATTTAAGCGGCGCAAATTATAATTATTTTACCAAAGTCCCAACATGGAACACCAACTTTGTAACTGTAAAAATGAAGAAATTTTTTAAGAAGCTTTACAAGCTGCCACTTTAGGTAATAGGGTAATAATTATTTTACCCTAACACCTAAAGTCAAAGCTTTGTTGTGTTTATTTATCAAAAGTAATATATGTATGCTCTTCTGTCCTTCAGAAAAAATTATAAAAATTATCAAAGAAAAATTAAAAATTCGAAAAAAAGATCTTACCTAAATCTTATTATAGATTAGGATAAAGATCAGTTCTTTAACTAAAAGAATATAAATTTGATACACTTGGATCACTAAAAGAAGTTTCATACTTTCTTTTAGATGATTTCATACATTTAATAAATCACGATTTAATATAACAAGGGAAAACAAATACCCTTGTATTACCAATAATGGCATCTTTAGGGATCCAAGAAAGCTATAAAGCAATTAATATAAAAATAATTAAAAAATAATGCTAAAAATTAGCATTAAATATAACTGATATATAATATTTTTATATTCCAATGCTTTTATAAGCTACATAAAAATCACCATTACATTATGCTCTCTGCATTGTGGATGTATAATGGTAATACGTATATTATTTGGATTCAATGCCAACATATTTAAATTAAGAATTTTATAAAGTCTTTATAGAAGACAAAATTGATACATTTATTAACGATATAACATTAGTAGAATAATTAAATAAAACTGGGGATGCAACCCTATTCCTAGGAAATTATAAACATATAAAATCCCCATTGTAACCAAACAATGTTGACTGTGGGATTTATATGATAAGTAATATATTAAGTAATATATATAATAATAATTTATAAATTGATTAAGAACCCTAATATAATAATGATTAAAAATCAATAACAATATATAGATAATAAATATAGTAATCCCTAGAAATTGGATATTTATAATATAAACTAATTAATAAAAAAATATAATGATTAATGATATATGAATATACAAGATCTAAATGATCATAAAATTAAAAAACAAAATAAAATAAAAATAAACATATAAGACTAACTATAATATAAAATTAAAAAAAAATAAGATCAAAAAGATCACATATAATAAAAAAAAATAAGATCAAAAATATCACATATATTATTATAAAATAAAAATAAACCTATAAGACTAACTATAATTAAAAAAAAAATAAGATCAAAAAGATCACATATAATATATAAAAAAAAATAAACCTATAAGACTAACTATAATATAAAATAAAAAAAAATAAGATCAAAAAGATCACATATAATATAAAAAAAAAAATATAAACCTATAAGACTAACTATAATATAAAATTAAAAAAAAATTAAGATCAAAAAGATCACATATAATATAAAAAAAAATATA
>ARYC01011965.1:0-16199 GCA_000711775.1 Oxytricha trifallax | reverse complement strand
CATTCATTTCTCTAACTTTAAAGTATCTAAGGATACAAATTTAGAAAAGGTGTTCAAGTAAAAAAATAAGATAATTTATTTTTGTTTTTTTAAAGTCAAAAATACTGAATGAAATCAATCAATCAAGTCATAACTTTTTAAAATGGGGGTAAACGGGATTCAAACTAAATTACATAATGTAGTTCAGAGAATGCTCTCCATTTCTTGATATGACGAGACGAAATCTGTTGAGATTGAATATATCTTTCAGCAATTTTAAATATAGCTGCAATTTACATAATGTTTTATCTTGTAAGTTTTTAAGATAAATTTCCCTCTTTATTTATTGATTAAATTGATGAGTTTTAAACAACTCATTTCTTGATACACACACTAAGACTCGAATTAAAATTCGAATTAAAATTCTTTATATGAAAGCAGGTTGAAAACTGAATCCCTGAAACCCTAATTCCCATTTCTTCCCAACATTGTGCACAACTTTCTCAGTTCATTAATTAATGAAATAATATTGAAAACAAGTTTGCAAATTAAATGCTATCTTGCTGATGGAGCCAAATCTTATAATCAATTTTTATAAGCATCATATTGCTCACCACATTTTGAAGCTAGAAAACTTCATTCATATCTCTAGCTCTTAAGTGTCTAAGGATACAAATTTGAATAGATGTCCAAGTAAAATATAAGATAATTTATTTGTGTTGTTTTAAAGTCAAAAATACTGAATGAAATCAATCAATCAAGTCATAACTTTTTAAAATGGGGGTGAATGGGATTCAAACTAAATCACATAATGTAGTTCAGAGTATGCTCTCCATTTCTTGATATGACGAGACAAAGTCTGTTGACATTGAATATATCTTTCATCAATTTTAAATATAGCTGCATTTCATATAATGTTTTATCTTGTAAGTTTTTATGATAAGTTTCCCTCTTTATTTATTGATTAAATTGATGAGTTTCAACAACTCATTTCTTGAGACAGGCACTAAAACTCGAATTTAAATTCTCTTAAACTTAAGCAGGTTGAAAGAAACACGGAACCCTGAAACCCTAATTCCCATTTCCTCCTAACATTGTGTACAACTATCTCAGTTCTATAATTAATGAAAAATTATTGAAAACGAATTTGGAAATTTAATGTGATGTTGCTGATGGAGTCAATTCTTATGATCAATATTTATTAGCCTCATATTGCTCACCACATTTTGAATAGTTAGAAAACTCCATTCATTTCTCTAGCTCTTAAGTATTTAAGGATACAAATTTGAATAGATGATGATGTTCAAGTAAAATATAAGATAATTTTTGTTTTTTTAAGTCAAAAATGCTGAATGAAATCAATCAATCAGTCATAACTTTTTAAAATGGGGGTGAACGGGATTCAAACTAAATTACATAATGTAGTTCAGAGTATGCTCTCCATTTCTTGATATGGCGAGACAAAGTCTGTTGACATTGAATATATCTTTCATCAATTTTAAATATAGCTGCATTTTATATAATGTTTTATCTTGTAAGTTTTTATGATAAGTTTCCCTCTTTATTTATTGATTCAATTGATGAGTTTTAACAACTCATTTCTTGAGAACAGGCACTAACACTCGAATTTAAATACTTTATATGAAAGCAGGATAACACTGAATCCCTGAAACCCTAATTCCCATTTCTTCCTAACATTGTGTACAACTATCTCAGTTCTATAATTAATGAAAAATTATTGAAAACGAATTTGGAAATTTAATGTGATGTTGCTGATGGAGGGAGCCAATTCTTATAATAAATATTTATTAGCGTCATATTGCTCACCACACTTTGAATAGCTAGAAAACTTCATTCATTTCTCTAACTTTAAAGTATCTAAGGATACAAATTTAGAAAAGGTGTTCAAGTAAAAAAATAAGATAATTTATTTTTGTTTTTTTAAAGTCAAAAATACTGAATGAAATCAATCAATCAAGTCATAACTTTTTAAAATGGGGGTAAACGGGATTCAAACTAAATTACATAATGTAGTTCAGAGAATGCTCTCCATTTCTTGATATGACGAGACGAAATCTGTTGAGATTGAATATATCTTTTAGCAATTTTAAATATAGCTGCATTTTACATAATGTTTTATCTTGTAAGTTTATGATAAATTTCCCTCTTTTTTTATTGATTCAATTGATGAGTTTTAACCAACTCATTTCTTGAGAACAGGCACTAACACTCGAATTTAAATACTTTATATGAAAACAGGATGAAACACTGAATCCCTGAAACCCTAATTACCATTTCTTCCTAAACATTATGTACAACTATCTCAGTTCATTAATTAATGAAAAATTATTGAAAACGAATTTGCAAATTTAATGTTATGTTGCTGATGGAGCTAATTATTATAATCAATATTTATTAGCGTCATATTGCTCACCACATTTTGAATAGCTAGAAAACTCCATTCATTTATCTAGCTCTTAAGTATTTAAGGACACAAATTTGAATAGATGTCCAAGTAAAATATAAGATAATTTATTTTGTGTTTTTTTAAAGTCAAAAATACTGAATGAAATCAATCAAATTAGTCACAACTTTTTAGAATGGGGGTGAACGGGATTCAAACTAAAACACAAAATGTAATTCAGAGTACGCGCTACATTTCTTGATATGATGAGACAAAATCTGTTGACAATGAATGTATCTTCCAGCAGTTTTAAATATAGCTGCATTTTACATAATATTTTATCTTGTAAGTTTTTAAGATAAATTTCCCTCTTTATTTATTGATTCAATTGATGAGTTTTAACAACTCATTTCTTGAGAACAGGCACTAACACTCGAATTTAAATACTTTATATGAAAGCAGGATGAAACACTGAATCCCTGAAACCCTAATTCCCATTTCTTCCTAACATTGTGTACAACTATCTCAGTTCTATAATTAATGAAAAATTATTGAAAACGAATTTGCAAATGTAATGTGATGTTGCTGATGGAGGGAGCCAATTCTTATAATAAATATTTATTAGCGTCATATTGCTCACCACACTTTGAATAGCTAGAAAACTTCATTCATTTCTCTAACTTTAAAGTATCTAAGGATACAAATTTAGAAAAGGTGTTCAAGTAAAAAAATAAGATAATTTATTTTTGTTTTTTTAAAGTCAAAAATACTGAATGAAATCAATCAATCAAGTCATAACTTTTTAAAATGGGGGTAAACGGGATTCAAACTAAATTACATAATGTAGTTCAGAGAATGCTCTCCATTTCTTGATATGACGAGACGAAATCTGTTGAGATTGAATATATCTTTTAGCAATTTTAAATATAGCTGCATTTTACATAATGTTTTATCTTGTAAGTTTTTTAGATAAATTTCCCTCTTTTTTTATTGATTCAATTGATGAGTTTTAACAACTCATTTCTTGAGAACAGGCACTAACACTCGAATTTAAATACTTTATATGAAAGCAGGATGAAACACTGAATCCCTGAAACCGTAATTACTATTTCTTCCTAAATTATGTACAACTATCTCAGTTCATTAATTAATGAAAAATTATTGAAAACGAATTTGCAAATTTAATGTTATGTTGCTGATGGAGCTAATTCTTATAATAAATATTTATTAGCGTCATATTGCTCACCACACTTTGAATAGCTAGAAAACTTCATTCATTTCTCTAACTTTAAAGTATCTAAGGATACAAATTTAGAAAAGGTGTTCAAGTAAAAAAATAAGATAATTTATTTTTGTTTTTTTAAAGTCAAAAATACTGAATGAAATCAATCAATCAAGTCATAACTTTTTAAAATGGGGGTAAACGGGATTCAAACTAAATTACATAATGTAGTTCAGAGAATGCTCTCCATTTCTTGATATGACGAGACGAAATCTGTTGAGATTGAATATATCTTTTAGCAATTTTAAATATAGCTGCATTTTACATAATGTTTTATCTTGTAAGTTTTTATGATAAATTTCCCTCTTTTTTTATTGATTCAATTGATGAGTTTTAACCAACTCATTTCTTGAGAACAGGCACTAACACTCGAATTTAAATACTTTATATGAAAACAGGATGAAACACTGAATCCCTGAAACCCTAATTACCATTTCTTCCTAACATTATGTACAACTATCTCAGTTCATTAATTAATGAAAAATTATTGAAAACGAATTTGCAAATTTAATGTTATGTTGCTGATGGAGCTAATTATTATAATCAATATTTATTAGCGTCATATTGCTCACCACACTTTGAATAGCTAGAAAACTTCATTCATTTCTCTAACTTTAAAGTATCTAAGGATACAAATTTAGAAAAGGTGTTCAAGTAAAAAAATAAGATAATTTATTTTTGTTTTTTTAAAGTCAAAAATACTGAATGAAATCAATCAATCAAGTCATAACTTTTTAAAATGGGGGTAAACGGGATTCAAACTAAATTACATAATGTAGTTCAGAGAATGCTCTCCATTTCTTGATATGACGAGACGAAATCTGTTGAGATTGAATATATCTTTCAGCAATTTTAAATATAGCTGCAATTTACATAATGTTTTATCTTGTAAGTTTTTAAGATAAATTTCCCTCTTTATTTATTGATTAAATTGATGAGTTTAAACAACTCATTTCTTGAGAACACGCACTAACACTCGAATTTAAATACTTTATATGAAAGCAGGTTGAAACACTCAACCCCTGAAACCCTAATTCCCATTTCTTACTAACATTGTGTACAACTATCTCAGTTCATTTATTAATGAAAAATTATTGAAAACGAATTTGCAAATTTAATGTGATGTTGCTGATGGAGCCAATTCTTATAATCAATATTTATTAGCGTCATATTGCTCACCACATTTTGAATAGCTAGAAAACTCCATTCATTTATCTAGCTCTTAAGTATTTAAGGACACAAATTTGAATAGATGTCCAAGTAAAATATAAGATAATTTATTTTGTGTTTTTTTAAAGTCAAAAATACTGAATGAAATCAATCAAATTAGTCACAACTTTTTAGAATGGGGGTGAACGGGATTCAAACTAAAACACAAAATGTAATTCAGAGTACGCGCTACATTTCTTGATATGATGAGACAAAATCTGTTGACAATGAATGTATCTTCCAGCAGTTTTAAATATAGCTGCATTTTACATAATATTTTATCTTGTAAGTTATTATGATAAATTTCCCTCTTTTTTTATTGATTCAATTGATGAGTTTTAACCAACTCATTTCTTGAGAACAGGCACTAACACTCGAATTTAAATACTTTATATGAAAACAGGATGAAACACTGAATCCCTGAAACCCTAATTACCATTTCTTCCTAACATTGTGTACAACTATCTCAGTTCGTTAATTAATGAAAAATTATTGAAACGAATTTGCAAATTTAATGTGATGTTGCTGATGGAGGGAGCCAATTCTTATAATAAATATTTATTAGCGTCATATTGCTCACCACACTTTGAATAGCTAGAAAACTTCATTCATTTCTCTAACTTTAAAGTATCTAAGGATACAAATTTAGAAAAGGTGTTCAAGTAAAAAAATAAGATAATTTATTTTTGTTTTTTTAAAGTCAAAAATACTGAATGAAATCAATCAATCAAGTCATAACTTTTTAAAATGGGGGTAAACGGGATTCAAACTAAATTACATAATGTAGTTCAGAGAATGCTCTCCATTTCTTGATATGACGAGACGAAATCTGTTGAGATTGAATATATTTTCAGCAATTTTAAATATAGCTTCATTTACATAATGTTTTATCTTGTAAGTTTTTATGATAAATTTCCTTCTTTATTTATTGATTAAATTGATGAGTTTAAACAACTCATTTCTTGAGGGCACGCACAAACACTCGAATTTAAATACTTTATTTGAAAGCAGGATGAATCCCTGAAACCCTAATTCCCATTTCTTTCTAACATTGTGTACAACTATCTCAGTTCTTTAATTAATGAAAAATTATTGAAAACGAATTTGCAAATTTAATGTTATGTTGCTGATGGAGCTAATTCTTATAATCAATATTTATTAGCGTCATATTGCTCACCACACTTTGAATAGCTAGAAAACTTCATTCATTTCTCTAACTTTAAAGTATCTAAGGATACAAATTTAGAAAAGGTGTTCAAGTAAAAAAATAAGATAATTTATTTTTGTTTTTTTAAAGTCAAAAATACTGAATGAAATCAATCAATCAAGTCATAACTTTTTAAAATGGGGGTAAACGGGATTCAAACTAAATTACATAATGTAGTTCAGAGAATGCTCTCCATTTCTTGATATGACGAGACGAAATCTGTTGAGATTGAATATATCTTTTAGCAATTTTAAATATAGCTGCATTTTACATAATGTTTTATCTTGTATGTTTTTAAGATAAATTTCCCTCTTTATTTATTGATTCAATTGATGAGTTTTAACCAACTCATTTCTTGAGAACAGGCACTAACACTCGAATTTAAATACTTTATATGAAAGCAGGATGAAACACTGAATCCCTGAAACCGTAATTACTATTTCTTCCTACATTATGTACAACTATCTCAGTTCATTAATTAATGAAAAATTATTGAAAACGAATTTGCAAATTTAATGTTATGTTGCTGATGGAGCTAATTATTATAATCAATATTTATTAGCGTCATATTGCTCACCACATTTTGAATAGCTAGAAAACTCCATTCATTTATCTAGCTCTTAAGTATTTAAGGACACAAATTTGAATAGATGTCCAAGTAAAATATAAGATAATTATTTGTGTTTTTTTAAAGTCAAAAATACTGAATGAAATCGATCAATCAAGTCATAACTTTTTAAAATGGGGGTGAATGGGATTCAAACTAAATCACATAATGTATTTCAGAGTATGCTCTCCATTTCTTGATATGGCGAGACAAAGTCTGTTGACATTGAATATATCTTTCATCAATTTTAAATATAGCTGCATTTTATATAATGTTTTATCTTGTATGTTTTTATGATAAGTTTCCCTCTTTATTTATTGATTAAATTGATGAGTTTCAACAACTCATTTCTTGAGAACACGCACTAACACTCGAATTTAAATACTTTATATGAAAGCAGGATGAATCCCTGAAACCCTAATTCCCATTTCTTTCTAACATTATGTACAACTATCTCAGTTCATTAATTAATGAAAAATTATTGAAAACGAATTTGCAAATTTAATGTTATGTTGCTGATGGAGCTAATTATTATAATCAATATTTATTAGCGTCATATTGCTCACCACATTTTGAATAGCTAGAAAACTCCATTCATTTATCTAGCTCTTAAGTATTTAAGGACACAAATTTGAATAGATGTCCAAGTAAAATATAAGATAATTTAATTTGTGTTTTTTAAAGTCAAAAATACTCAATGAAATCGATCAATCAAGTCACAACTTTTTAAAATGGGGGTGAACGGAATTCAAACTAAATCACATAATGTAGTTCAGAGACTGCTCCCCATTTCTTGATATGACGAGACAAAATCTGTTGAGATTGAATATATCTTTCAGCAATTTTAAATATAGCTGCAATTTACATAATGTTTTATCTTGTAAGTTTTTAAGATAAATTTCCCTCTTTATTTATTGATTAAATTGATGAGTTTAAACAACTCATTTCTTGAGAACACGCACTAACACTCGAATTTAAATACTTTATATGAAAGCAGGATGAAACACTGAATCCCTGAAACCGTAATTACTATTTCTTCCTAACATTATGTACAACTATCTCAGTTCATTAATTAATGAAAAATTATTGAAAACGAATTTGCAAATTTAATGTTATGTTGCTGATGGAGCTAATTATTATAATCAATATTTATTAGCGTCATATTGCTCACCACATTTTGAATAGCTAGAAAACTCCATTCATTTATCTAGCTCTTAAGTATTTAAGGACACAAATTTGAATAGATGTCCAAGTAAAATATAAGATAATTATTTGTGTTTTTTTAAAGTCAAAAATACTGAATGAAATCAATCAATTTAGTCATAACTTTTTAGAATGGGGGTGAATGGGATTCAAACTAAATCACATAATGTAGTTCAGAGTATGCTCTCCATTTCTTGATATGATGAGACAAAGTCTGTTGACATTGAATGTATCTTTCATCAGTTTTAAATATAGCTGCATTTTATATAATGTTTTATCTTGTAAGTTTTTATGATAAGTTTCCCTCTTTTTTTATTGATTCAATTGATGAGTTTTAACAACTCATTTCTTGAGAACAGGCACTAACACTCGAATTTAAATACTTTATATGAAAGCAGGTTGAAACACTGAATCCCTGAAACCCTAATTCCCATTTCTTCCTAACATTGTGTACAACTATCTCAGTTCGTTTATTAATGAAAAATTATTGAAACGAATTTGCAAATTTAATGTGATGTTGCTGATGGAGTCAATTCTTATGATCAATATTTATTAGCGTCATATTGCTCACCACACTTTGAATAGCTAGAAAACTTCATTCATTTCTCTAACTTTAAAGTATCTAAGGATACAAATTTAGAAAAGGTGTTCAAGTAAAAAAATAAGATAATTTATTTTTGTTTTTTTAAAGTCAAAAATACTGAATGAAATCAATCAATCAAGTCATAACTTTTTAAAATGGGGGTAAACGGGATTCAAACTAAATTACATAATGTAGTTCAGAGAATGCTCTCCATTTCTTGATATGACGAGACGAAATCTGTTGACATTGAATATATCTTTCATCAATTTTAAATATAGCTGCATTTCATATAATGTTTTATCTTGTAAGTTTTTATGATAAGTTTCCCTCTTTATTTATTGATTAAATTGATGAGTTTCAACAACTCATTTCTTGAGAACAGGCACTAACACTCGAATTTAAATACTTTATATGAAAGCAGGTTGAAACACTGAATCCCTGAAACCCTAATTCCCATTTCTTCCTAACATTGTGTACAACTATCTCAGTTCGTTTATTAATGAAAAATTATTGAAACGAATTTGCAAATTTAAGTTATGTTGCTGATGAGCTAATTCTTATAATCAATATTTATTAGCGTCATATTGCTCACCACACTTTGAATAGCTAGAAAACTTCATTCATTTCTCTAACTTTAAAGTATCTAAGGATACAAATTTAGAAAAGGTGTTCAAGTAAAAAAATAAGATAATTTATTTTTGTTTTTTTAAAGTCAAAAATACTGAATGAAATCAATCAATCAAGTCATAACTTTTTAAAATGGGGGTAAACGGGATTCAAACTAAATTACATAATGTAGTTCAGAGAATGCTCTCCATTTCTTGATATGACGAGACGAAATCTGTTGAGATTGAATATATCTTTCAGCAATTTTAAATATAGCTGCAATTTACATAATGTTTTATCTTGTAAGTTTTTAAGATAAATTTCCCTCTTTATTTATTGATTAAATTGATGAGTTTAAACAACTCATTTCTTGAGAACACGCACTAACACTCGAATTTAAATACTTTATATGAAAGCAGGTTGAAACACTCAACCCCTGAAACCCTAATTCCCATTTCTTACTAACATTGTGTACAACTATCTCAGTTCATTTATTAATGAAAAATTATTGAAAACGAATTTGCAAATTTAATGTGATGTTGCTGATGGAGCCAATTCTTATAATAATATTTATTAGCGTCATATTGCTCACCACACTTTGAATAGCTAGAAAACTTCATTCATTTCTCTAACTTTAAAGTATCTAAGGATACAAATTTAGAAAAGGTGTTCAAGTAAAAAAATAAGATAATTTTTTTTGTTTTTTTAAAGTCAAAAATACTGAATGAAATCAATCAATCAAGTCATAACTTTTTAAAATGGGGGTGAATGGGATTCAAACTAAATTACATAATGTAGTTCAGAGTATGCTCTCCATTTCTTGATATGACGAGACGAAGTCTGTTGACATTGAATATATCTTTCATCAATTTTAAATATAGCTGCATTTCATATAATGTTTTATCTTGTAAGTTTTTATGATAAGTTTCCCTCTTTATTTATTGATTAAATTGATGAGTTTCAACAACTCATTTCTTGAGAACAGGCACTAACACTCGAATTTAAATACTTTATATGAAAACAGGATGAAACACTGAATCCCTGAAACCCTAATTACCATTTCTTCCTAACATTGTGTACAACTATCTCAGTTCGTTAATTAATGAAAAATTATTGAAACGAATTTGCAAATTTAATGTTATGTTGCTGATGGAGCTAATTATTATAATCAATATTTATTAGCGTCATATTGCTCACCACATTTTGAATAGCTAGAAAACTCCATTCATTTATCTAGCTCTTAAGTATTTAAGGACACAAATTTGAATAGATGTCCAAGTAAAATATAAGATAATTTATTTGTTGTTTTAAAGTCAAAAATACTGAATGAAATCAATCAATCAAGTCATAACTTTTTAAAATGGGGGTGAATGGGATTCAAACTAAATCACATAATGTAGTTCAGAGTATGCTCTCCATTTCTTGATATGACGAGACAAAGTCTGTTGACATTGAATATATCTTTCATCAATTTTAAATATAGCTGCATTTCATATAATGTTTTATCTTGTAAGTTTTTATGATAAGTTTCCCTCTTTATTTATTGATTAAATTGATGAGTTTCAACAACTCATTTCTTGAGAACACGCACTAAAAAAAAAAAAAAAAAAAAAAAAACACACTCGAATTAAAATTCTTTATATGAAAGCAGGTTGAAAACTGAATCCCTGAAACCCTAATTCCCATTTCTTCCCAACATTGTGCACAACTTTCTCAGTTCATTAATTAATGAAATAATATTGAAAACAAGTTTGCAAATTAAATGCTATCTTGCTGATGGAGCCAAATCTATAATAAATATTTATTAGCGTCATATTGCTCACCACACTTTGAATAGCTAGAAAACTTCATTCATTTCTCTAACTTTAAAGTATCTAAGGATACAAATTTAGAAAAGGTGTTCAAGTAAAAAAATAAGATAATTTATTTTTGTTTTTTTAAAGTCAAAAATACTGAATGAAATCAATCAATCAAGTCATAACTTTTTAAAATGGGGGTAAACGGGATTCAAACTAAATTACATAATGTAGTTCAGAGAATGCTCTCCATTTCTTGATATGACGAGACGAAATCTGTTGAGATTGAATATATCTTTCAGCAATTTTAAATATAGCTGCAATTTACATAATGTTTTATCTTGTAAGTTTTTATGATAAATTTCCCTCTTTTTTTATTGATTCAATTGATGAGTTTTAACCAACTCATTTCTTGAGAACAGGCACTAACACTCGAATTTAAATACTTTATATGAAAACAGGATGAAACACTGAATCCCTGAAACCCTAATTACCATTTCTTCCTAACATTATGTACAACTATCTCAGTTCATTAATTAATGAAAAATTATTGAAAACGAATTTGCAAATTTAATGTTATGTTGCTGATGGAGCTAATTATTATAATCAATATTTATTAGCGTCATATTGCTCACCACATTTTGAATAGCTAGAAAACTCCATTCATTTATCTAGCTCTTAAGTATTTAAGGACACAAATTTGAATAGATGTCCAAGTAAAATATAAGATAATTTATTTTGTGTTTTTTTAAAGTCAAAAATACTGAATGAAATCAATCAAATTAGTCACAACTTTTTAGAATGGGGGTGAACGGGATTCAAACTAAAACACAAAATGTAATTCAGAGTACGCGCTACATTTCTTGATATGATGAGACAAAATCTGTTGACAATGAATGTATCTTCCAGCAGTTTTAAATATAGCTGCATTTTACATAATATTTTATCTTGTAAGTTTTTATGATAAGTTTCCCTCTTTATTTATTGATTAAATTGATGAGTTTCAACAACTCATTTCTTGAGAACACGCACTAACACTCGAATTTAAATACTTTATATGAAAGCAGGTTGAAACACTCAACCCCTGAAACCCTAATTCCCATTTCTTACTAACATTGTGTACAACTATCTCAGTTCATTTATTAATGAAAAATTATTGAAAACGAATTTGCAAATTTAATGTGATGTTGCTGATGGAGCCAATTCTTATAATAAATATTTATTAGCGTCATATTGCTCACCACACTTTGAATAGCTAGAAAACTTCATTCATTTCTCTAACTTTAAAGTATCTAAGGATACAAATTTAGAAAAGGTGTTCAAGTAAAAAAATAAGATAATTTATTTTTGTTTTTTTAAAGTCAAAAATACTGAATGAAATCAATCAATCAAGTCATAACTTTTTAAAATGGGGGTAAACGGGATTCAAACTAAATTACATAATGTAGTTCAGAGAATGCTCTCCATTTCTTGATATGACGAGACGAAATCTGTTGACATTGAATATATCTTTCAGCAATTTTAAATATAGCTGCATTTCACATAATGTTTTATCTTGTAAGTTTTTATGATAAATTTCCCTCTTTTTTTATTGATTCAATTGATGAGTTTTAACCAACTCATTTCTTGAGAACAGGCACTAACACTCGAATTTAAATACTTTATATGAAAACAGGATGAAACACTGAATCCCTGAAACCCTAATTACCATTTCTTCCTAACATTATGTACAACTATCTCAGTTCATTAATTAATGAAAAATTATTGAAAACGAATTTGCAAATTTAATGTTATGTTGCTGATGGAGCTAATTATTATAATCAATATTTATTAGCGTCATATTGCTCACCACACTTTGAATAGCTAGAAAACTTCATTCATTTCTCTAACTTTAAAGTATCTAAGGATACAAATTTAGAAAAGGTGTTCAAGTAAAAAAATAAGATAATTTATTTTTGTTTTTTTAAAGTCAAAAATACTGAATGAAATCAATCAATCAAGTCATAACTTTTTAAAATGGGGGTAAACGGGATTCAAACTAAATTACATAATGTAGTTCAGAGAATGCTCTCCATTTCTTGATATGACGAGACGAAATCTGTTGAGATTGAATATATCTTTTAGCAATTTTAAATATAGCTGCATTTTACATAATGTTTTATCTTGTATGTTTTTAAGATAAATTTCCCTCTTTATTTATTGATTAAATTGATGAGTTTAAACAACTCATTTCTTGAGAACACGCACTAACACTCGAATATAAATACTTTATATGAAAGCAGGATGAATCCCTGAAACCCTAATTCCCATTTCTTTCTAACATTATGTACAACTATCTCAGTTCATTAATTAATGAAAAATTATTGAAAACGAATTTGCAAATTTAATGTTATGTTGCTGATGGAGCTAATTATTATAATCAATATTTATTAGCGTCATATTGCTCACCACATTTTGAATAGCTAGAAAACTCCATTCATTTATCTAGCTCTTAAGTATTTAAGGACACAAATTTGAATAGATGTCCAAGTAAAATATAAGATAATTTATTTGTGTTGTTTTAAAGTCAAAAATACTGAATGAAATCAATCAATCAAGTCATAACTTTTTAAAATGGGGGTGAATGGGATTCAAACTAAATCACATAATGTAGTTCAGAGTATGCTCTCCATTTCTTGATATGACGAGACAAAGTCTGTTGACATTGAATATATCTTTCATCAATTTTAAATATAGCTGCATTTCATATAATGTTTTATCTTGTAAGTTTTTATGATAAGTTTCCCTCTTTATTTATTGATTAAATTGATGAGTTTTAACCAACTCATTTCTTGAGAACAGGCACTAACACTCGAATTTAAATACTTTATATGAAAACAGGATGAAACACTGAACCCTGAAACCCTAATTCCCATTTCTTCCTAACATTGTGTACAACTATCTCAGTTCTATAATTAATGAAAAATTATTGAAAACGAATTTGCAAATGTAATGTGATGTTGCTGTGGAGCCAATTCTTATAATAAATATTTATTAGCGTCATATTGCTCACCACACTTTGAATAGCTAGAAAACTTCATTCATTTCTCTAACTTTAAAGTATCTAAGGATACAAATTTAGAAAAGGTGTTCAAGTAAAAAAATAAGATAATTTATTTTTGTTTTTTTAAAGTCAAAAATACTGAATGAAATCAATCAATCAAGTCATAACTTTTTAAAATGGGGGTAAACGGGATTCAAACTAAATTACATAATGTAGTTCAGAGAATGCTCTCCATTTCTTGATATGACGAGACGAAATCTGTTGACATTGAATATATCTTTCATCAATTTTAAATATAGCTGCATTTCATATAATGTTTTATCTTGTAAGTTTTTATGATAAGTTTCCCTCTTTATTTATTGATTAAATTGATGAGTTTCAACAACTCATTTCTTGAGAACAGGCACTAACACTCGAATTTAAATACTTTATATGAAAACAGGATGAAACACTGAATCCCTGAAACCCTAATTACCATTTCTTCCTAACATTATGTACAACTATCTCAGTTCATTAATTAATGAAAAATTATTGAAAACGAATTTGCAAATTTAATGTTATGTTGCTGATGGAGCTAATTATTATAATCAATATTTATTAGCGTCATATTGCTCACCACATTTTGAATAGCTAGAAAACTCCATTCATTTATCTAGCTCTTAAGTATTTAAGGACACAAATTTGAATAGATGTCCAAGTAAAATATAAGATAATTTATTTGTGTTGTTTTAAAGTCAAAAATACTGAATGAAATCAATCAATCAAGTCATAACTTTTTAAAATGGGGGTGAATGGGATTCAAACTAAATCACATAATGTAGTTCAGAGTATGCTCTCCATTTCTTGATATGACGAGACAAAGTCTGTTGACATTGAATATATCTTTCATCAATTTTAAATATAGCTGCATTTCATATAATGTTTTATCTTGTAAGTTTTTATGATAAGTTTCCCTCTTTATTTATTGATTAAATTGATGAGTTTCAACAACTCATTTCTTGAGAACAGGCACTAACACTCGAATTTAAATACTTTATATGAAAACAGGATGAAACACTGAATCCCTGAAACCCTAATTACCATTTCTTCCTAACATTGTGTACAACTATCTCAGTTCGTTAATTAATGAAAAATTATTGAAACGAATTTGCAAATTAATGTGATGTTGCTGATGGAGCAATTCTTATAATAAATATTTATTAGCGTCATATTGCTCACCACACTTTGAATAGCTAGAAAACTTCATTCATTTCTCTAACTTTAAAGTATCTAAGGATACAAATTTAGAAAAGGTGTTCAAGTAAAAAAATAAGATAATTTATTTTTGTTTTTTTAAAGTCAAAAATACTGAATGAAATCAATCAATCAAGTCATAACTTTTTAAAATGGGGGTAAACGGGATTCAAACTAAATTACATAATGTAGTTCAGAGAATGCTCTCCATTTCTTGATATGACGAGACGAAATCTGTTAACAATGAATATATCTTCCAGCAATTTTAAAAATAGCTGCATTTTATATAATGTTTTATCTTGTAAGTTATTATGGTAAATTTCCCTCTTTAATTATTGATTCAATTGATGAATAATCAACTCATTTCTTGAGACACATACTAACACTCGAATTTATATTCTTTATTTTAAAGCAGGTTGAAACACTGAATCCCTGAAAACCTTATTCCCATTTGTTCCTAACATTGTCCACAACTTTCTCACTTCATTAATTCATGAAATAATATTGAAAACGATTTTGCAAATTTAATGTTATCTTGCTGATGGAGCCAATTCTTATAATCAATTTTTATTAGCGTCAAATTGCTAACCACTTTTTGAATAGCTAGAAAGCTTCATTCATTTCTCTAGCTCTTAAGTGTCTAAGGATACAAATTTGAAGAGATGTTATAGAAAAATATAAGATAATTTATTTTGTGTTTTTTTAAAGTCAAAAATACTGAATGAAATCAATCAATCAAGTCATAACTTTTTAAAATGGGGGTAAACGGGATTCAAACTAAATTACATAATGTAGTTCAGAGAATGCTCTCCATTTCTTGATATGACGAGACGAAATCTGTTGAGATTGAATATATCTTTCAGCAATTTTAAATATAGCTTCATTTTACATAATGTTTTATATTGTAAGTTTTTCATGATAAATTTCCTTCTTGATTTATTGATTAAATTGATGAGTTTAAACAACTCATTTCTTGAGGACACGCACAAACACTCGAATTTAAATACCTTATTTGAAAGAAGGATGAATCCCTGAAACCCTAATTCC
>ARYC01011964.1:0-17748 GCA_000711775.1 Oxytricha trifallax | reverse complement strand
GGTCATGGTCACGAGGACCACGGAGGCAGTGACCACGTGACCACGTATCTGGTGAGTTGAGGGGTGGTCGTGGTCACTGCTCTATTTTGACGTCATTTCGACGAATTAACAGTGAAATCATGCATTTTCAAGTGATGGTCACGTGGTCACCGTGGTCATTGTCATGGTCACAATGGTCACGGTCACTGTCACGAGGACCAAGAAGGTGGTGACCACGTGATCACGTATCTGGTGAGTTGAGGGGTGTTCGTGGAAACTGCTCTATTTTGACGTCATTCGACGAATTAACAGTGAAATCATGCATTTTCTAGTGATGGTCACGTGGTCACCGTTGTCATGGTCATGGTCACCATGGTCACGGTCATGGTCACGAGGACCACGGAGCCTGTGACCACGTGACCACGTATCTGGTGAGTGTAGAGGTGGTCGTGGTCACTGCTCAATTTTGACGTCATTCGACGAATTAACAGTGAAATCATGCATTTTCAAGTGATGGTCACGTGTCATGTCACGCTACAATCAAAACCCCAAAACCCTTAGTGAGGTTTATAAGTGCTTTGATTTTGTAGGGTATAGTTGGGGTCTTATTGGGGTTAGTAGAGAAAACGCAGGTTTTTTATGAATTTAATGAATATTTAATGAGTATTATTGTACTTAATTCAAACAAATTTTATCTGCTTATCTTTGTGATACCTCTTGAATTTAGCAGCCTGTAGTTGTTTTAGTATATCATCCAATGATTATCGTGGATATGCTGGAGCTTTTACGATGACCATCTCAACTATCTTCTTAATTTTCATTGCATATTTCATCTTGCTTAATATGTTTAGCAGCCAAACTTATTGATTATTTCTCATGTTTTGTTCCAAAGTATGACATACTTTCCATATCGCACTCTAAGATAATTGCAGCCACCGCCCAAACATCCCATTATACAGAGCCATTTGTCCATTTCTCTCTTATAGGGAAGTATCCTGGAGTGCCTAAAACTTTAGCTAAAGTCACTATCTCTTTTCTTATTGCTCTGTTAAATCTATGACTACTACTTCTAAAGGGCAGAGATTTAGCATTACATTTTCTGGCTTCAAATCTCTATGAACATACCCTAGATCATGGAGCTCTTTCACACCCTTAGGTATATCTGTGAGTATCTCATTCAAATCATCAGGATATCTATTATGGTAGAGATACTCTCTTGGAGTCATTTCAAACTTCTTGAGTCTCAATGCAATAAAACCATGACCAAGTATAACTCCGTCGAGCTTAGCTAAGTTCTTGCATTATCTTTTCTAAGCCTCTCTCAGTACTATGTATTCATTTGCAAACTCATTTTAATATTGCTCGTTCTTAATGAGATCCTTGAATGGATATACCTTGTAAGCGAATTCATCAACAACTATAAGTTTTACCTTGTTAGGTACGTCAATATTCAAATACTTTTCAATACAGCTGCTTATGTCGACTGCATTTAATGCAGGTATATACATTTGCTCTCTCTTATAAGCATGCAATATACATACCATTTGCTGGTTGGTTCATTGACTCAAACCGCTTCTATCTCTTAAGTCTCTCCTACTACGCTATTTGTGGATCAAGAGAGTTATTTTTTCTTTTAGCAGGTACAAGCTTTTAAGTTTCCTCATCTTTAATCAGGAATTCGCTTAGATGATGCTTTTGCATATGTCTCTTTACTTTAGCTGAGTGCGTATAAGACATCACGCAGGTAGTGCATTAGTATCTACCATCTACTTTATCATGCTTGAAGTAGATCTTAGCTCTACCAGAGTGTACCTCTTTGATGTGTCTCTTCAATCTAGACTCAGTTGAGAAGAAATTTTAGCAGTCTTCACATTAAAATGTTTTAATTTTTTCTATTGGTTGCTGTTCTATTTCTTCCTCAACCAATTCAACTTATGTTTAAACTCCCATCTCAGCACTCTACTTCTTGTTTTAAACTTAAATTTTAACGACCTCAGCTTCAAACTCTAGAGCTCTTAGCTCTTACCTCCTTTTCAATATAAATTACTTCTGGTTTCTTGGAGGAGCCAAAGTTGAGCAATGATTAACCTGTTCCAAGAGAAACTGGCTTACGATTTAAGTTAGCCGCCATGTTTAAATTCAATTTAAATTTCTATTATTAATAAGTAAAAACCTCACTGGCTATACTAACTTTGTATAGGAGCTGGCACTGCAACAACAATGGTTGATCTTAGGTGTTAGACATCATATTTATACTTAGTTTATAACTATAAATTTTCTAATTTTATGCTTAATATTTTTATTTTGGTACCAACTGAGAATAAATTCAGGTTGGTACTGGTACCAATTAGGTTTTGAACCAATTTGGAACTTTTCCATAAAAACCTCATTAGTTTAAAACTAGGTAATAATTAAGTTTTGGTACTATTAATTTGGTACCAAGTAAAATTAAACAATATTAGAACAAATTTAATTGAACTAAATTGATAAAAATGGAGCTCCATCTCTGAACTAGTTACAGCTTCTGCCAGCTTTCTTCACGTATCCTTACCAGGTTGACCTCCTTTAAGATGCCCATATTTAATACTAAGATTTTTACAGTAGGATCCAGAACTCTATATATTAAAATTTGAAATTCAATAATAAGAGAAGGAACAAGTATGGAATCTATAAGTACTGCAATGAAGAGGGTTGAAGCTTAAGAAATGATCTCAAGATTTAGAAGCAAGGAAGATCTCTATCGATACCTCACTTAGCATGGTAAGCATGTGACATATACTTAATCATATACTATAGTGGGTTTATTCCTTCCAACGATGGAAGGTACCAAAATTTCATTCTTAAAAGCTATACTCTGCGATGAGAAGAAAGCCTTCAAAAACAGTGATATAAAGTTGATAGATATACCAAACTACCCAGAGATTTCAGTCACTAATCTCTACGAGGATGCGATGAAAGAAGAAGAGTTGGTAGTTTATCTTCCTACCAAGAAACAACTCTCTAACAAGCTTCCAGAAAGGAGCTTCTTCTTTGGAGTTCTTGGCACTTTAAGAGAGAGTTATCTCAGAGAGATCATTGAAGAAGCTCACAAAAAACGCTACTCTATTTATCCTGAAGATTAAAAGAAGCAAGGCATACTAATAAGCGAGACCTGGCTCGCTGAGCTTAAGAAGCACCCATTCCTCTCTAGTAAGCTTTGATTCATAACTTTGTAGGGAAACCTGGAACTGGTATATTCCTAATGAAAGAGCATGCGAAGGTTCACAGAGAGAGAAAGTCATAGACTATTTATGAAGTGAGCAAAAGACTTTATAAAGATGTCTAAAAGCTAGAAGAAATGAACATAGATGCAGGAGCTGGCACAAAGAGAAGAAATATGGGTCCAAGCAAGCCTTAAGAAGAGGAGAAGAAAGAGAAGCCAAACCCCTTTATGGGCCAATTTAATATGTGAATATATTCATTCGTTTAAATCTAAAACTTATTTATAAACATTCATTCTTCCTTCTCTCGCACAAGCTGTTGTCTTATCCACGCTTACTCTCTTACAGTTGCTTTGAATCAAGTCTACTGTATCGATAGGCAAGTCATGCATAAGATGATACAGCAGCAGCTTCTTGTAGTGAGTCTTGATTTAACTCCAGTAGAATTCTATTCCATTAAATTAAGGACTATAAGGAACGTTATAAACAGGAGTTATGTTTAGGTCTTCATAAGCTTTCTTAGACTCCTTAGTCTTATGAACTGATAGGTTATCAACAAACAGGATGATCTCTTGGTTGCTATACTTCTCTCTGAGCTTATGTAGGAACTCTATATACTACTCTCGCTTAATAGAGCGAGGGTGAATCACATAACTCTCTAAGCCTGAATCTTCACTTATACCAGCTAAAATTGCATGGGTGACTACCTTCACCTTTTAGTAATAAACTTCTATGTTATCATACTTCTTGTACCATGACTTATTAATAAAAGTGTTGAACGTAAACACAGCTTCATCTGCATGTATGAACTTGATGTTATTATCAATAGCTCTCTGCATTTAATCATATATATAGTTTAAATTATTACTATAAAATGGCACTGTAAAATCAATCACTCTCTTCACTCTGTTGACAGTCTTGAAAGTAATACCATTTCTTCTATAAATGTTGGCTATAGTCTAAGGAGAGATGCGCATATCAGGAAACTTGCGATGAAACATTACAGCTCGCTAGTCTAGAGGAAAGTGTGCCCAATACTTTAAAGTCTTAGAGTCACAGAGGTAGTCAATATGATGCTGTGAGAACTTTTATTTTCTAGCAGGATGCTTTCAAGTACCAGAATTAAAATGCTAAACAGCTAACATGCAGTGATACCTAACAGTAGAGGCACTCTTGTGTAAGAGCTTTGCAATAGCTGCATAATTCAATACTGGTTGACTTAATCTATATTAATACTCGTACCATACCTAAGCTGAAGCAGTAAATCTAAATATTTCTCATCATAAATCGACCCTAAATTTCGCTAATTTCTATTTCTCATTTTGTAAATAGACCTAATTTCTCTACTAACCCCAATAAGACCCCAACTATACCCTACAAATCAAAGCACTTATAAACCTCACTAAGGGGTTTTGGGGTTTTGAATGCCCTTTATATATCTTTGAAGACTCGATTTTTTAAGCAATTCTCATGGTAATATATTTAAAATTACTAATATTAGGTCAAGCAGTCTGTTTAAATGGCAGTTTATTTATGAAATGTCAATAAAAACAGAAGAAGCTTGAGTGTGTTTTGTGTTAATGAATAATGAGAATAACATAAGCAATGATAAACAATTATACAGTTAAAGTTTAATAGTTGATATTCCCTTTGTCAAGCCCTAGAATGAATATAGTATAAAAATAAATTATTATTATTATCATGGCTATTTTGGGAGAAAAATTAATAAATAAATTAAATACAATCATACTGAAAGATTTTAAAATAATTAAATTATTAACAAGGAGTAATTATTTATTTCATTATTAAAGATATTAAAATGATCATTTAAAGTATGAAAAACATTTGCTGCAAGAATTACAGACAATTTAGAATTGCTAAACATTTTTAATTTCAAATTAAAAATCACCAATTTATATTTTTTTAACATTATCAAATAGTCAAAGAATAAGTATTGATAATTTAATGTTATCAATAATACCACAAACTCTAATATATAATGTAAAAATTTCACAAATACCTTTACTCATTGAATCAGATGCTTAATCAATTCAAAGCTTCGGCAGAGCCAGATGAACTAAACTTTAATAAAGACTGTCATTCACGATTGCTCTTAGATATTCAATATGATCAAAGTGATGATCTTCTTATTGACACCGACAATGAAGAATCATACTTGCATATACATAGAAAAGTATTGAAAGTAGAAGATCTAAAGGGGAACTTATCTTGGAGAGTTGAACAATGGCTTAGATTGCAAAATAATTAATTTAAATATATGAATAACAAGATACCCCAGCATTAAAATTTGTATAATATAAATAAGATTCATTATATTGTTTAAAGTGTTGATATGATATAGATCTGTGTAATAATCTTCATTAACACTTAATATGTTTTAAATTTGATTTGAATGGATAAAGTTAAATTGAATACTTCATTGGAGATATGATAGATAATCGCCTTCTATTCATAATTTTAATTAAATTAAATGTTAACATAATTTTTTAAACATTTTCTGTTTAAAGCAGGTCAAACAAAAGATTTGAAACAATTTCTGCTGTTATAAGCATTAAATTTATCCCTGTTTTTGTAAAGATACCTAACTTTTAAACGCTAAATATTATAAATATATCATAAATTATATTAAATAACAGAATGCTTAGAAGTTCATTTGGAAAAGCAATTTAATATAGAGAATAATAATTTAATCCAATAGTACCATCAAGATTCTTTTTCAAGTCATAAGTATATTAAATAATAGTCAATCGGAGTAGTAAAATTAAGAAGAAGCCAGATTGTATTCGTATTTTATGAGCATTAAATATTTAGTTAAATAGAGGAAGTTAAATTACTTAATTATTTCGATAGTAACATAATCACTTTATACAATTGTAACTTAATAAAAGCTATAATAATTTCTCAATTTGCCTCATAAATCAATATTCTGACTTTAAAAGTCTCAATGCATAATTTCTACAGATGCTTAAACATTTAGACATGACTATATAGGAAATATGCTTTTACATGTATTTAGTATGATTATAGTTTTGAATATGAGAAAATAATGAAAGTATTTATATCTGAAAGTAAGAAATACTATATGTATGAAAAGGAGTCCATGATATTTTTAATTTAGCTTCATTATTAATTAATTCATTTTCAATGAATTTTATACAAATGGATGTTCCTTTACCAGCTTATCTTCACTGATGAGTGGTTTAAATCTTTTTTTATAGAATGCCAAGAAAGAGTCTCTATAAAACTAGGGAAAAAATAAAACCTATAAAATTTCTTATACAGCTGTGATTTCTAACAATAAAGATTTGAAAAATACTTGAATAACCTACTGATATTTACTTATATGAATAGGACAGTATAACAACTTATGAAGAAACCAAATTTCATTAAAAATTGATAATTTTATGAATGGTTAAAATTATTTTTGGTTGACAAGATTAAGCTTAAGCTTTGCTTTTATTCAAAAAGTCATGATTTTTATTATAATAGTAACACACAAGTGATTCTTATAATAATTATTGCTAAACAAGAATTGAAGAAAAGACCAAATGACTATGTTGGTAAATTTCTAAAAAAATAGAATATTGTTTATACAAAGCAATTACAATATGTTTGGGATATGATTAAATGCGAATGAGATAATATATTAAATGGCTGCATATTTGGGTCAAGAGAAAAATACTATTATATTAAATATACTATTAGTATCACTATTTATTAAATAAGAGTAATTATATTTGCTTTTAGTGATTGAATTAATTTTATCAAATAATTTTTTATAATTTCATATTTGTAGATATAATATAATCCAATTCTTATTAATAAAAAGATAATAAGGTATTGAAATTCTGATATAGTAAAGTAAGATTGGTTTTAGAGCTAACAGCGATTCAAATTATGTCCGAGTTTCTACAATGAATTTAATATCTGAATAATAACTGTTTATAATAGAAACTAAATCCCGTTTTGGAAAGTAATTCGCTCTAAATTAATATAAAGAGCAAGTATCAATTAGTAAAAAGCTAAACTTAGTTGGAAGACAATATAGAAACTTTCTAAGTCAATTCAAGTGTTGATATTGCTTGAACACGCTGTTCCGATTAAGGGTTGCTTAGAGGTAGATCTCTATCATTAGGAAAAAGAAAATGAGGCATAGTTTTTGAAGGCATAGACATGCTTCCCATTTACTTAAACACTGCTTCAAGAGTTAGCATTGCATTATTGTCCTGTAGAGTTAGCGACTTTGATGGGTGTATAGATCACATCAAACTACTACTGAATTACGATCGACACCTGGACTCTTTTAGAGTTTGAGAGGTTGGTATTTTATATATCATACAATATGTAATTCACACAATATTAAATTCACCTAAAAATAAATGTAGCAATCTCATTAGATGTGTAATTGAAAGCTAAGTTATGGATTTAAAGGGAAGTAAAGATAGAAAATACTGTGAAAAACTATGTAACCGGGTTCTCAATTAGTCAATAAATCAACGAATTATTAGTTGTCATTAAGAGGGCTTTTCAAAAACTAATTGTTTACTGAAATGAATATATTTATATTAACATTATATTATTAACATTATATTATTAACATTATATTATAATGAATCATGATGGTTATCATAGAATCAATACTCATCGATCACTGGAAAAAGAACATATAATTAGAGAAAATCTTAAAAAATTATTAAGTAACACATCCCTCATTCAACTAAATAGAGATTCAACACATTCTTTGACATTCCATCGCACTTAAATAAAATATCATTGATGCCTCTTTATTGACTAGTTCATCTGTTGATAATGAGTATCACTTTGGAAATTATATAATTATACCCAATTTAATTAAGTTAACTGAAATAAAAAATAAGCAAAAATGAAAGATAACTTATCTAAAGTTTGATAAGCCTCAATGAAGATGAAAATGTTGCAAATTACCTCAAATTGTAAAATAAGCCAAGTTTATACATAAGCTATTTATAAATCAAAGCGAGTTACACAAGTAAAGAAAGGAGAAGATCTCAAAGCCTAAGAGTTAATAGACTTAATTTAGTTATAACTTTTGTACAATTTAAGTGCTAGGACTCAATACCGTTCATCATTGAGATTGCAAATTCGCTTACCCTTTCAGATTTGATTGAGTTTTTGATTATATAAGTAGACTATAAGGCATACTTTATTAGGGTTTTATAGGGTTTATGTAGGGGTTTAATGTTTAAATGTTAGTATTTTAAGTGAGTATATGCGAGGTTTGGGGTCAGTTTATGGCATTGAGTATATAGATTTATTGTTTAAGTTGCGTTATGGGTGCGATGATTGTAGTGATCAACTCAAACCTATCCTTAATTACACATCTATAGCAAGACTGCTCCATAAATCTCCTGCAACTGTGAGGTCTCACTGTTTATTAGCATTGAATTTAAAGAAATAGCAACTTAATTCTAAGCCTAAAAGACCTCTTAAATTTTAGCAGCATCATATCGATTATCTTATTTATGATAAGACTCTTTAATACTGGGCTCACTTCTCTCTGGCCTAGAGAGCTGTGATGTTTCATCGCCAATTTCCTGAGCTTCATATCTCTGCTTAATCGATAGCTAACATATATAAAAAGAACGGAATATCTTACAAGACAGTCAATCGTATTAAGAGAGTGATTGATTTTAATGTTCCATTTATAATGATAATTTAACATATATATTCGATTAAATGCAGAGGGCTATTACTAATAACATTAAGTTCATACACGCTGATGAGGCAGTATTCACGTTTAATACCTTCATATCAAGGTCTTGGTATAAAAGATATAGCAATATTGAAGTATATGACTAAAAGTTCAAGGTGTAAACTCATGCTATTCTCGTTGGAATAAGTGAAGATAGTGGCCTCGAGACTTATGTTATCCACCCTCGCTCAATAAAGACCGAATAATACATAAAGTTCTTGCAATAACTCAGAGATAAGTACGCGACTAAGAGATTATTCTGTTTGTAGATAACTTATCTGTCCATAAAACTAAAGACACAAGGAAGGAATATGAACGCTTAAATATAACACCTTTATTTAATGTTCCCTACAGTCCTCAGTTCAATGGAATTGAATTATATTGGGGGTTATTGAAAGTCCACTACAAGAAACTTCTACTCTATCACTTGATGCATGACTTGAAGATTGATACAGTCGATTTTATTAAGAGTGCTGCTAAGAGAGTCAGCGATGATAAAGCTAAAGTATGCGCAAGAGTTGGGAGATTTTGTGTATATAAATAAGTTTTAGATTTAAGCGAATGCATAAGTTCACATATTAAATTTGCCTGTAAAAGGATTTGCTTCTCTTTCTTTTCTTCCTCTTAAGGCTTGCTTGGGCCTATGTTTCTTCTCTTTGTTCTAGCTCCCGCATCTATGTTCATCTCTTCTGGCTTTTATTAATCTTTGAAGAGTCTCTTACTCAATTCATGTTTTACTTGAGGCTTTCTCTCTGTTTAATTTGCTGCGCTTTTCATCAAGTATATAGCAGTACCAGGTTTTTCTATAAAGTTAGAAGGCTAAGCTTACTTGAGATGAAAGGATGCTTTTTAAGTTCCTAGAGCCAGGTCTCGCTGATTTTAATACCTTGCTTCTCTTTTTCTTCAGGAGAGATGCTGTAGCGTTTCTTATGAGTCTTAAATAACTTCATTTAAGTACTCAGGTTTCAGAGTTCCAAGGACACCAAAGAAGAAGTTTCTCTCTGGCAGCTTATTAGAGAGTTGCAACTTTGAAGGAAGGTAGAGAGCAACATCTGGATCACTCATAGCATCATCATAGAGGTTTGTTACTGAAATTTCAGGGTAGTTAAGTATCTCTATCATCCTAATTTCATTAGACTTAAAAGCTTTTTTCTCTTCACTCAGTAAGGCTTTTAAGAATGAGATTTTAGTTCCCTCCTAAGTCGGCAAGAATAATCCAACTATAATGGGTTTATTAATCTTAGTTAAGAACTTACCTTGCTATACCATGTATTTATATATGTCTTCTTTACTTCGAAATTTTCCTATTAAATCTTGAGTTAAATTCTCTTCATTTCATCATTCATAGACTCCATCTTGTTTCCTCTTTCTAGAAATGTTTATGAAATTTAAAATTATGGATATCCATTCTAAGTTTATTAAAATCTTAACTAAATAGGGAGGACCTACTGGAGGTCAACCTTGAAAAGATATGCGGAGAAGCATTGAAAAACTTGCTCCAAGTTTCACAGATTGATTTCTATTTTTATCATTCTATCTCCATTAAATTGCTCCTAATAATGTTTAATTATTTTAGGAGGTCGTCCAAATTAAGTTTAAACTTTATTAGGAGTTAAATTTTAAGGTTAAAACTTAATTAGGAGCATATTAAATTTAAAAATGTTTATTAATTTTACTCCAAATTAAGTTCAAACTTGATTTGGAGGACCTCCTAGAGAAACAAAACTTCATTAGGAGTATTTTAATTTACTAAAACGAATAAAATTCTCATAAAATATGTCATCTTACAGTCTTTTATGGTTGTTTAATTTTCTAATCTCTCAGCCGAAAATCTACCATAGTGTTATACTCTACTATTAAAGTTTATCAAGGTATATTTTATCATTATTATAATAAAATATTTTAGCAAACTAAAATGAGCGCTAATCTTCTTAGAAGAGCGGCATTACTTGGGTAAAATTAATCAAAATTATCATTCCAGCAACCAAAAATAGTAGAGACCAGAGACGCTTGTACTCAGTGGGAGCCTACTTATGACAACTTTGACCAGTCTAGCTTTGAAATTAAAATATAAGTTAAGCAAGATGTTATCAAAGAAGCTGTGCAAATTGAGGAGGAGGTTAAACAACCCGCCATAGAGCATTAATAAATTCCAGCTAAAGTTGACTATTAATGCAAAGAATGCAATAAAGTTTTGCCTTACTAGTCGATTATAAGAGACACTTGAGAGATATACACAACGATATGCCAAGGTTATATCTCCAGCATTTAAAGAAAGATGGGAAGTATGTCTGTGAGTTCTGTGAGAAGCCATATTCTCGTACTAGAGATCTCAAAGTGCACTTAAAGAAAAAGCAGAATCAAAGTTTTGTCTTTATTCATGAACCTACAGGGAGTAGATTCCTCTAAAAGAGGAGATCAAGAAACCCAGTGGAGTCTCTTAGAGTTGAAGTCTAGAAGTAAGTTAAAATGAAGAAAGCAGTCAAGAACTTTCCAGTCTCTGAGATCAATAAAATAATGGTTAAAATTGAAGCAATGAAGATTCCTATATTAAAAATTATTGACTTAGATTCTTGCCTAGAAAGCTACCTTACTCTTGAAGATAAAGTTGAGAAGAGAGTAATTACTGATGACTAATATGCTTACAAGATATATCCTTTCAATTACTTCCTTGCTGATGACAAGTTCCAAATGGAATTTGCTAATGAGTATTATGCTCTTTCAAAGGCAAAGTTAAATGAGTGCAGGCATATCTTCTAGCTTGATGCTATTTTACTTTAAAGATCATGTAGCCTTCAGGCTTCCTTTACTTGAAATGACTTACAGAGAATTCTTATCTGACAATAGATGTCAGAGATAAATTGGTTAGTTAGTATAGCAGATAGTTGAGGGGATTGAAGAGCTTCACGAGCTTGGTTATGTTCATAGAGACTTAAAGCCAGGGAACATCATGATAAACTTTCAGCCTCTTAGAGTTTATATTATTGACTTCAACAGAGCTCAAAGAGTGCAATCCTCTGCATAAGGAAATGTATACGGCACTCCTGGATATTTCCCAGAGAGAGAGGATTGGAGAGATGGAGATACTTAATGGGATATCTGGGCTCTAGCAGTAATAATAATAGAGAGCGACATGCCAAGAAACGATTACTTTAGCTGCAGGGGTGAGAGAGATTCTAAGCAGAGAATTAAATAATATCTCGATAAAAATAAAATAAATGGAGGTCTCAGAGAACTTGCATACTCAACTATTATCAAGCCAAGCTAAGCGAATTAACAAACAATAGAAACAATCAAATATCAACTTAGAAAGATAAAATTTAGAGAACTGCCACATGACTCTAAGCTTATGTTTGTGTGAAATATTTTAAAAACTCGCTTGTTATATTTACTTAAATTACTAATATTTAAACATTAAACCCCTACATAAACCCTATTAACACCCTAATAAAGTATGCACTAATAATCTACTTTTATCAATCAAAAACTCAATCAAACTACTGAAAGGGTTTTGGTGTTTGATTGCAAGTTAGGTTACATTTGAAGATTTCAGAGATGATTCTAATGATATTAGTCACTATTTTCCACTGACTCCTTTCCTCATAATGATCATCATCTACTGAAATAATATGAAATCACTTAGATGAGTGAGAGCTTGATCAAGGCTTGGCACATGAGATTATAGATATCGTTTTGGTAGACTTTATCTAGAACATATCTCCTAAATAATCATATAAAATAATTAATGAAGTAGAATTTAATATAATAATAAGCATTAATTTTTAGGCTTTTAAAGCATTTAGCACCTGTCTTCATTTTATTTCTATTCTCTCTAATTTTTAATTACTTAATTCTTTTAAAATATATGCTAATTTTAACATTCCCAATATATATATATATATAAAATCAATTCTCATTTTAAACACGAATTATTCTCTTTTCTAGATTATTCATTCATATAGGTTCAAGTCCCCTATATTTTCTAAATTTTGCGAGTAAATATAATTGAAAATATAAGAAATAATATTTATTTTTCATATTTGTTTTATTCTAAGTATTATTAATTTATGGAGCAGTCAAGTACTATTTATTTGGTGCTATTTCTAGCATTTTAAAACTTTAAAAATTTTGAACTTATAAAATAGTCAAGAATTTCATCAAACATTCTATTTAATTATCTAATTACTATAACATTCATGCTCATTTATAGCTGTTAGTTTATTTTAATAGATAGGACTGAATCAGAAAATTGCAGCTTAATTTTTGTTAACATATTTTTAATTTTAAGATTTCAAATAAAAGAAATAGTGTTCATAATATTAATTTACATAAACTAGTTTATAAAGATATGTTTATTGTAGAGAAAAGCCTCATTAAAAATTTATTATTCTATAAAATATAAGTTCAATCAAACTCTTATTTTAAATGCTATAGTATTCCTTTTATTTCCATAACAATTAAACCATATTAATCTTTAATTGTTCTATATATTATTACGTGAAAATAGAAGCACTTACTAAGCGTTGATAATTCTTCTTCTTTAATAAATTCGTCTGATTTATCCCACCCTTATTTTAATCATGTATCATGTCGAAAAAGTTACCATCTAGTCCTTCTTTATATAAGAACATCTAGTTTTTTAATCATTAAAAGGTAAAATTTTGACTTTTAAAAGCCTTTATTATAAGTTCGATTATCAAATAGGCTTCAAATGTCAAGGATTACGCAACTATAAATTATTTAAATTTAGTCAGAATAATTTAACAAAATACTTTTATTTCAACATTCAAGTAGTCATTCTTTAAATGTTTATAATTTATCTTTAAAATAACAAAGGTTATAAAGTATACTTATTAATACTCTGGTCTCAAGCATTAATTCATGAATTTAATGAATAGGTCTGTTCTGAAGTTGCTATATAAATTAATGTAAGGAATGTGTATCTTAAATTAAGGAAGACCCTATATTCATAGAATTATATATTTTCATCAATATTATTAAATTAGAAAGTTAATAAATAGGATGTACATTAAAATCGAGCAGAACACAAAAACATATTTGGTTCCTTCATTAGATTTCTCAAAATTTCTACACCAAGCTCGAACCCTCTTCTCTTAAATCACTTAACAAAGTGAGAAGAGTGACTCCTTACATCCCCAACGAAATTCTCTTTTCCAAAGAGACTTGGGGATAACTCAGACGAGCGGGTTTCCTATTACTAGCCTCTGATAGATTTCTAGACCTCTCTAGATCACTAGCTAGTCCCTCGTCGCTAACTCAGACACTTATCTCTTCTACTATCCCTGACAATTCTGGACTCCTGAAACTTACTAGAATCATCTCCTGGATCCATGACAGAGCGAGACAAGACTCAGTCCCAAAAAACTAACTTTCAAGTGACGCCCTCTAGACTTCTCTCTCCAACCTTAACCAAGGTTAAGGCTCACTCCCTATTTAATACCAGGCCGATCAGAACATGATTTCTGATTAGGATTCTGATCAGATGATATCAGAACAGAATCCACCTGACAAAGAGTTCAACCATTAACTTAATATCAACTAAGACTATGACCTACACTTTGCTTAAATCTTTTTACTAGAACCTGATAGGAAGGTTCTCAATGACAGTAGCAAAGAATTCCTCTAAGGACTATCTGATTTATCCTCTCTCGATACTGAGGCACCATCAGACTTGGACTAAACTTCCATTGCTCTTCAAGTTCCTACAGAGTTCTTGAAAATCCAAATCAAAGACTGGCAACAACTTCCCAAGGACTAGATCCTTGACACAATTAATCTACTCCAAACGGCCGCCATGAGCCAAGAAAAACCAACGAATATTCTATATTCCTAATTTTCTCTCTATCTGGAAACGCTAGATAAGCTATACACAGAGCTTCTAAAAACAGTCTTTTAGCCCTACCAAATTCTTAAAATTATTCAAAGCAAGAAATTTACACCTTATGCTTCCCTATACTCTTCATAAGTATACAAAGAACTTTATTTCCAAGCTACAAAAAAGATTGAATCACCAGTTAATGATGATGAGGCCTTCTGGTCCGTCATTACTTCCAAAGTAATTTGGAGAATATTAGTAGCAATGCACTCTAAAACTACCCCTGTCCCTATCCACAAAAGTGAAATGGCCTACCTTCTAATTGCCCTATTTGCCAAAACTAGAACCTAACAACATCCCTACTTCGATGGAAACTTATGCCGAATTGTTTAAAAACTAGCTGGACAAAATTCACTGAAATGAATACTCTCTGGTACAGAATTATGTACCACTGTGCAAATTCTATGCGAATTTGCCAGATTCTGCCATTTATACTTTGGCAATATGGATTTGACCTTAAACAACAGCTAAAACTTATGGAGTCAGATGACTTCTTCAACACCATAGACTACAAACTGGGAGTACTGGCACAACTGCCATAACAAAACCTTAGAGACCTAACAAGACAAGGGTCAATCTCAACCTCCAGACAATGGGAGGGATATGAACTCCTATGAAGGAACTTTAACCAAAAGGGCTCTACCCTTTCATAATGATATGCTCAGGGGGCTTTAAGCCCTCGATGCGAGTTAATTATTATTATTATTATTATTACTTATTATATTTTAATAAAGTATCCAGTTTTAAATGCTGATTATAGGAGATAATAATGAGTTGAAATTCTTACTATTGGGAAAGTAAATAAAATTCTTTGCAATGAGTAATTTTTTAACCAATTTTTACAATTTCAATGCTATATTAACAATGTTTTATACTTGCCTTCTTAAATTGAGTGCATATATTCTACAAAAACCATTATGTCATTAAAATTTATCTGATATCACAGGTTTCTGAATCAAGAGCAATATCTACTGCCAGAATGGTTTTTTTATATAATGGTCATGATGTAGCTTTTTCTATACTTTAATTAACTCTATGTGAGCCATCTCCACGAATATAAGCCTCTCTTCTGTTTTTACTATAAAATTAATTTTTTAATTTTATGCTGTGATTAGTTAATATTATTATCATCTTTAAAAATATTGAAATTGTTCCTATTTATTATCAATTAAGAGATTTTTTCATCCAATTTAATTAATTATATTCCATTAATTCCATAATAAGTAATAATAAAATAAAAAAGAGAGGGAGGATAGAGCTGGAATAAGATGGAAAAGAAAGCAAAAGGTATTGGAGTGAGAAGGAGACTACCCATGTATGCAAAAGAGTGAAGAAAACACGAAGTAACAGTCATAAAAAATAATCTAAGACTATTTTAAATATTCAAAACAAACTCAAGCTAATCAACTCTAAAAGGACCTAAATACTCAAGTATTTAATAATAATAGCTTTAAATACTTGTACAAATTTTCTATTCTATAGAAAACAATCGAAAACTTCCTTTCTTTCAACCATAGAGAGAAGCTGAAGAATGAGTCTGAATGAATGAAAGATTTGCGGAGAATCAGCGTGGTAAAGGAGAGTAGAAGCAATTAACAACAAAAGACAGATAGCAACACAATAAATTGAGTTAAAGATATGTTTTCAGAATGTAATTATAAATAAGAACAAAAATGATGAGAAAGAGATAGAAGAACAGAGTTCAGATTTCATAGTCTTCATAGAAACGAGACTACAAACAATCTTTGAGAATAATCATCAAAACAAAACAAAAACACAATTAGCTAGAAATGGAGGGATTTTATCACTCAATGTGGGAAATATTAAATAAGGACAATAAAAAAGTTAAGACAATACTTGACATTGAACATTCAAAATGTGAAAATTTATATCTTCATGCATTTACCTTGTAAATATCACAATATTTAAATGACGAAGCAAAAGAACTTTAGATCATATAGATATACATAATCAGGTCAATAATATAAAATAAGATAAATACAAATTGATAGTGATAGGAAACTTTAACTTCCACATTAAGGAACTGAGCGAGTTACTGAAGAAGGTAGGATAAAAATAATCAATACCAGAAGGTGTGGAGATTCTAACAAGAGCCATTTTATTGAATTTTGTTTTCTCTAATGTAGAGAAAATTGAATGAAAATTAAGTCAACTCAGACTGACAGATCAGAAATAACTTTAATTAAAAATTTTAAGTAAGCTATTTGAAAATGAGGGGGGGGGGGAAGTTTCCTGCACCGGTTTATTATTAAAAAATATTTTTAGGTTAGTTTCCTGCACTATTTTTTTTTTTAGAATTTGATTTTTATCACATTTATCAACCAAATTTTTTACTAATTTTTTTTCTTTATTACTTAATCTATTCTTCAATTAATCAATAACTTTATTAACATGTAATTTAATCACCATACAAGTAAGAATGAAATTTATCCACTATATAGATTCCATCAGATATTAGTAGACTTCTGTATCTCGACCATGATATTGTCCTCTCTGTACTAATGAAAACCCCAAAACCCCTTAATGAGGTTTATAAGTGCTTTGATTTATAGTAAATTGTTAGGGGTTGGGGTTATTAATAGGTTTTAATGTGAAATTTATAGTAAATGTATTTAATTTAATCACTCAAAATGCACTTATGGATAATGTGGGAGAGGTCTGAAGTTTATCTTACTTAACCACAACTCTATCTGCTCTATTGATATGTCTGATCTTGAGTTTGGTTTAATTATTATTGACTCTGCCATTAGTTTCATTGATTGAGATACTCTTGTTTTGTCAATAAATTGCTTTATTTTTTATTTAGCATCCTTCTCGCATCTTGTAGAGTAGTATTCATTGCGAGGAATATCGCACTCTATTATTATTGCTGCTAAAGCCCACACATCCCACTAAAAGTC
>ARYC01011962.1:0-12570 GCA_000711775.1 Oxytricha trifallax | reverse complement strand
TATTCTTCGACGAAATCTATGTCTTCTTCGGAGTCTTCTTCTCCAAAGGGGTCATAGTCAATTTCATCTTGCCACTAGTCTGAGTCCGTATCCGACTCTTCCTCGTGCAAAACTATAGTTTTCTTGGAATTTTGAGTAGTTTTGTTAGTGGTGGCAGCTTTTTGTTTCATTTCAAGCTCCACTTGTTCCCAGTATTCGGCCGTACTAGGGCTTAAAGCCCATTCTCGGAGGAGCGCTCTATCTTCTAAAATTTCGCTTTCTCTCTGTTCTTTAAATAGAGATCTTTCCTTTTTGTGCGCAGCTCTGACCTCTGCTGCTCTTAATTGGAAAATTTTGTAGAGATATTTGTTATAAATAATCTCAAACTCTGACCCCATGTTTTCAAAGTATCCCTGGTCTATGAGGAATTTTAAGTATCGCTCGTGAGATAAGTCGATCATCTCACAAGTTAATTCCTAATTTAATAATACAAATATATATTATAGTTTGAAGAAATTAGAAATTGTAGAACAATATAAAAGGAAAGGAACAAATATTATCAGAGCTTGATTTTATTTTTTTTTATAATCAGCTAATTTTACGATGAATTTAGCAAATGTAGTTAAAATGTAGTTAGAATCTAAAATTATCTATAAATTTAATAACAAAAACAAAAATTAAAAAATTCGATAATTTTACATTTTTTAAAAAGAATAGATAAACCAATAATCATTTAAAGTAAAACAATCACTAAACCTGCTCTTATAAAAATATTTACTTAACAACAAAAGAGTAGAAATACAATAAAAGATAATAGAAACAAACATATTCCATGAATGAGGAGGTGCATCTGGGAACAAAAAGTGGAGAAATGAGAATTAATTATATTTATTAATTACAGTTTTACAATTTTTAAATTTAATGTATATTTATTGAGCTTATAATTATTTCGATTTATCTCTATCTATTCTATTTTCTAACTTTGTCTTTAAGACTTATATTAATTATAAATAAGCTATAAAATATACTCTTTGCCTCTCTGCATAATATTGAATAATTTATTTCATTTCTTGACATATAAAATATAATGAAAGAATTTAGAATTTGGGATAAATGAAAAATAAACACAAAAGCAAAACCCATTAGCCAAATATATAAAGGAGAGATAATCTATTTTTTTAAAAGTTTAATTAATATAACAGGCAAATACTATTAGAATAGCTGGATGCTTGACAGCGGAGGCATTTAGAGTATTAGCAACAGAGAATGTACTGCAATTCATACTATTGCAGGAGCTGTCCTGCCTAGACTACAAGCCCTCATGAAATTCATCGTAGAGCTTTTCTTACTTTACATTTGCATGTCACATTCAGTTTGGGTATTCGGTCTTGATTGTGGCTCTACAATAAGTACCACATTCTGCCTGGAAGCTTCTCGATATTATAATGTTGACACTTTTCCCTATCCGAGTGATGACAGATGTGTCGCTTTTCCAATTCAGATTCTTAAAGATGAAGCTAATAAGGACTCCACTGCTTTCTCAGCGGTAAGCACAACTTCATGATCAGATTCGCGGAATCTATCTTCTCTCTAGCCTACATCAGAAGTTTAATGAGCTTCTTCAGATTATAATTAAAATACTTACATTAGGAATTCAGGAAATTTTGGACTTCAGTTTTGCAAACGAAGCAAGGGTCGAACCTTAGAATGACGGCCTTCCAGGGCACCACGCGATTCTTCATGAAAGACTTAGATGGAATTTCCGACTCAGACATTTATCCCAGTTGCCGAGATAAACGTACAACTTTGTTTCTCTTGCTATACCAGAGCCATTCAACCAGAAGCCTTACTCATGGCTTTTCATTGCATCTCGGGCTAAAGTCACGCGCTTCTTCTATGCAGATGCTTTACCCTTACTTGTCGCTTTCCTTTGGTGGTTATTTGAATTCCTCCCAGAAGCAGTGGATTTGCCTTGGCACTTTTCTAATAGTATGAGTAGACTTTCGAAGAAGTTGTAACCCTTGAAATTAATGGTTTAGGGACCTTTGAAGCACTAATCATCAAGCTGTAAGTTTCTTAGCATCTCATCCAATGAAGCTTCATCCACTATCGGGCTTTAAATGCCAGAATCTTTTTATCCGTACCAATGAAAAAATGCTCAGATGTCAAATGTGTCAACGCTGAGATGTACTTGAGTATTAGGCAATACAAGACCATTATCTCTATTCTTGCAATCATGATGTGTAATACTAGTTTGATCTACTCAAATGTCTTGGAAAAAATCAAACCCTTCTCGTTATCAGTGCGATAAGAAACCATGTGAACAACGATAATACTCACTCTTCAAGTGTTTGAAGCCTTTCATATAAAGTAGGCATCGCTAGAGACAGTCAAAAGATTATTTTACCTTATTAAGCAACTGGTTCCCTTTTGTAGCCATGTGATGTCATTTCTCTTAAACGTATAGGTCCTGCCTCATTATTCTTGCTTATTTAATTAAGTGAAAAGTTGAAATTGTTCCCAAATTCTTGATCACTGTAATAAATCCAGAAGAAGAGCTTTGATGGCTGGGAGCTGCACCAACCCGTGTCGCTAGGACTAGGCATTCTGAGATATGAGAGTCGCCATTTAGAGCTGTTACTTATAGAGCCACAATTACTTCAGCATAATATTACATCTAACGATCAAAGATATGCTGATTAACTATCATGCTTTCTTACGCACTATTTAAATATAGTAATAAATTAATTTTAATAACTATCAATAAAATCAAAACTGTTTCACATTCAAACAATTCTTTTCGATGAATTATCTCATCTGTATTTAACTCCTTATTTATTCATAAATCATACTTTTATAATATAATACATATCAGCTTGCTAGGATGATGATTTCCTAATTTGATTTAATTTAACGATCAATCACATCGGATTTGTTACTAGTAATGAGCAATTAATGAATCTAAATTGCTTAGTTATTAGTTTTTTATTTATAGTAAAATTTACCATGATATTATTCTTGTAGTATACCCCTATTACTCATTTTTGTTTGTCAATTTATATTTTAAATAGGAAGAGTTAGAAAAAAGTATGTATTTCAAAATGATCAATAGACATTTGATTTAAAATCCTGCTCAAAATTAGTTAATATTTAGGGGACATGTACAAATCACTTGAATTTATTAAATCAAGATTTTAATAATGAATTGCCTTAATAAATAATTTGATTGTGTTTCATGTTTATATTTATGTAAGATAATGAAACAAATCAATATGAATAACTGAAGGCATTGCTTTATTCATAATAATTATTGTTGCTACTGTTTTTATTCATGTTATTGATGATCTTTTTTGTAGGGGTTGTAATACACTATTTGAATTTAAATTTTATAGTTCAAAATCAAATCTTATTAAATAATGAAAATTGATTCCATTTACTTTTATAACAATAATTAGTGTAAAATAAATTATAAATAGTGATTATATTGTAACTATAATAATTAATTTTAATATATTAATTGAGTCCTTAAGTCTAAATGACCTTAAGATTCCAAATGCTGTCCGATTGCATGACATGAATGTCTCCTTCGTCATTTTAGCCTTCACTTAATTCATGAATTCGTCCCAGGGGGCACCATCAACTCCCGCTTATAAATGAATCCTGCCAATTTATTCAAATTTGAATATAATATTATCAAATAAACATATAATAGCCACCTAAATATTATTTAATTATAACGAATATAATAATTAAATTTCAATTAAATGATTAAGAATAACTGTGATGGTTTCTATTTATATATGTAACATGCTTATCATCAAATTAAGCGATGCCACTCTAGGACAACTCTATGAAGACACTAGGATGACTCAAAGGATTTCATCGTTTACATCTGGTGGTAGGTCATTGACAGTCTAGAGTTCATTCTCAGATTATGTTTAAACAATCAAACACACAGTCAAGTGACCAAATAATTTATTTAATAGTGAATGTTTATTTTTAAATAATTTAGTGGAGTTAAATAACATGCTGATGATAAAGAAACAACTAGTTGAGTGAAAATAATCAAACTAAGGGATGCCTTTATCTGGTAGATATTCAAGAATTTGAGTAAATGAATTCAAATAACAAAGAATAAACCTATAATTAATTATCAAATTTAACATTTATAAATATATATTTATTTTGTTAAATGATTGAAGCTTGATTTAAATCGAGTGATAAATTGCATTTATATTTTCTTTCTACTCGCTTCTGCAATTACCAGCTACTCCCCTAGTTTCATATTCATATTCAACAACTTAGATTTACAAATGCCTCCATTTACTTATTTACATCATAAATATATAATTAACACATAAATATTTAAACAACAACATAACACCACTTAACTAGACAAATTGCAAATCAACTGACTCTCTCTGATGCAATAAGCAAGCAAAGGAGTGTTTCAATGCATCTAAGCTGCATGGCCTGACATTCAATGCAATCAGCTGGACACTCTCGTTTCTATCAACTCACTTACCGTAAAGCAGTAGCGTAAATGAATTGTGAAATTGAAAGTAAGAAGCTTTAAAATTGATTTCAGGAGTGCTTATTGTGGATTGAGGTGATGCTGGCTGTGAATCAGTCACATTGAAGGAAAGACTGGTTAATTCATGGAAAATATTCTGATTTATCATAGTGTACTAGTTAGATATCAGGTAAATATTATAGTAATTAGTAATTAAATTAGAAAGGTTTATATATTTACTATATAGTTTTTATTGATTTGGTTTGATGATTAACACGTTCTTTGAAAAGATGCAGATATCCTTTAAAAACACCCGCCTTGTCTTTTCAATAATTTTATAAAATTAAATATAGTCTTAACACAGTTTATGATTTTCTCTTCATTTAAGCAAGTTTATTTAAATATGAAATTGAGTTTAAATATTTAAATGCAGAGTTTTTTATTGATAATTTATCACAAAACTTTTATTTTAATATGCTCCTTATAAAAAATAAAAACTTTACATTCATATAGTATTGAATTAAAATATACATTTTTTAGTACAATCCAATGATAATTATATAATACAAACAAACTATTTTAGTGAATTGATAAAAAAATGCCTTTCTTTTGTTATTTTTAGTAAAATTTAAGGAAACTTATTTTTAACATCATTTTTTTAAATGAAAATAGCCGAAAATAGAATTAAATACAAAGTATTTTTTAATGAATAAGATCCCATTTCTACTATTACACTATGATTTATAATTATTAAAGTATATAGTCAAGTTGTTCTCAAACCCCAGCATAAATATCTTAACGATCCTTCTTTGACTCACCTTCATAGTATTTCCAAAAATAATCTTCATTCATTGAATTTAAATCATGATTATTAAGTCTCTTTACATTGAGCTATAAAGCTATGAATAGTCAAAAGTGAGTGAAAAACCTAAAAAACCGTTTTTTAAGTAATTGATTAAGTTAATAGCAAAAATTTAGTGTATTAATTAATATCTTCACTTTTAAAATTAAATAAACACTATTAAGGAATCATTTAACTTAAATTAAGAAAATTTTTTGTTGTAATCATTAAACTAACAATGATTGTCAACAAAATGTGAAAGAAAAGTTAAAAATGGTCGGTGTTATTTGAAAAAATAATAAAAACTTAAATTATAAAGTAAGACAACGATTGGTTTCATCATTAATGTCTTTTAATACGTTTCTGGGAATTTGAAGGGCGAGGAATCCAATTTGCTAAAATAAGTTACCATTGAACATTTGTAGGGGAAGTCTTTGCGACCACAACATTATGAAATCTTTATTAACACATCTTTACTCAACAAGTGGTGACTAGCAAAGTTCCCATACTTCATTCAATCATTCTTAAAGTATAATCAGTTTGTAGAGAAGCTTCTAAAACCTAGTTCTGAGTATTAGCTAAAATTAAAAAATATTGAATGAATGATTAAACTTTAGATCACCATTTTTACTAAGTATAATAAATGAAATTCCCATTTTCTTGAAGTTATTTTGTTTCAGTTTTTAAAATTATATGATAAATTTCTGAAGGCACTCTCCACAACATATTTTTTAAGGTCATCGGGCTTTCAATAATATCATGATTCTTTTAAGCGTCTGATATTATTTCCAGACGCACTTTACTAAAACGCTTTTATATACTAGGGCTAATAGCTGCTCGAGGTTATCAAGCTTTTCAATCGACATTTATTTTATCCTTTGTAGAATTTGCTACTTTGGAACTTTGATAAAGGGAAATTCTGGACTTCAATGCTCCCATACTACGCTAACTCCTTCCTCTCATTTAAAGATAATGGCCCCTGAATCTATTTCGCATGATATAAGTACTTTAGCATAATTTCTAAGTTTAGTATTCAAGCCATAACTTTCATCATGCCAAAGTATCAAAACCCCACTTTACCACGATTGGATTTCCTCTAGAGGTGTAAAATAGATGACCTCATTAACTTTAATTTGACCTATTTTTGTTAACAAGCTTTTTACAATGATTTCTCTTGATCACTGCAAAAGATTACAATAAGAACAGTGAGGCATCACTCCAATCACTTTTTTAAATTATATTAGCTGATCTTTAAAATTAGAGCAAATGATTATTTCTACCTCTTAATCTTGGCTTTATTCATTACAAAGTTCGTATTCACTCTTGAGCTTCAAAATTTTTTGTTTTTTACACACTTGGGCATGCACTTTGGATCCTTGGTCGCAAGTTGCGCTGAACATGTAGGACTTGGTCAATCCTGATTGCCACAGGCTATTTAATTTGCCATCAAGATGAAGAAAGGAATGCTTCCATGCAATTCGATCGAATTCATCAATGATAAGAATATCATATAATCTCTTGGTCTTGTATAAATTTTCAATAATTTCTCTTTACAACTAAATTCCGAGGAAATTGAAGAAATCTCTAAGTTTGCAATTTCAAAATTTAATCTAGAATTAATGTGTGAACATTTTTGCCCTGTTAGATCCAATAACAAGTCATAAGACCCTAAACCCAAGTCTTTTACCAGATATAGTAGGCATCTAAACCTAAATGTTGTTCTCTTTATGGCTCAAAGTGATTTTCTATTATGATTGTTGATTAATTTATGCTGTATCTTAGCAAGTTTCCTCCATTTATTGTGAACATCTGTCAATTTCATTGATAGAAACTTGATAATTACAGATTGAAAATTTAAGAAACTCTTACCAAACTTCATAACTTTTGAGCTAAATAAAAAATTGTGATATTTATAATAAGTCAAAATAGTGAAAAATAGTGAATGCAAAAATTAATAATATATAAAAAATACATAATTAACATACTTGAAGAATTAATAAAGTTATTTATTGGAAATTATATTGATAAAAAACTAAATACATATTTTTGTAAGTTGATATTTTAATACTTAATTTATAATGAGACTTAAGCCTATTTTTTATTATAATATTTGGAATTATTATATTTGAATATGCTTATTTATATTTAACAATAAAAATGAAATTTGATTCTGACTTATAAATTATGTTTAATTTATTCATAAATAAAACGCTAATAATTATCAAATAATTTACTAATAAAAGTTACAAATCTTAAATTATAAAAATTTCTATTTATAAAATAATTTAAATAATTTAAATGTAAAACAGTGAATAAATTAACTTTTATATTTGCAAAAAGGTAATATGATAAATACAAATAATTTTAAACAAAAACAATTAAAATTTTATTATAAATTATTAAAATTATTATAATAATGGATCTAGTAAAAATAAAATATTTACCACTTGCGCCCATTTTAAATTTAATTAAATAAAATTAAAGTAAATTTAATAAAAATAATGATATTAATGTAATAAGAATGATTTTTTTAATAATTTTTTTGCATTTAGAATTTAAATATTGACAATTATTATATAATTTTGATTAGTTACTAGCAAGATTACATCTTGCTAAGTCCGCTCATCCACAAAGTTACTTAATATTAACTCTAATTATTCAATTCAAAAGTCTTTGACTTATTAAAGTACAACTACAAGCTCCTTCAACTGTATGTTTATGTGCGCTCGCTTCCAATGAATTGGTAAATGAATTCTCCAATATGAAAAATGCCTATTATCTCGCTTAGCATGCTGATAGAATATTGCTTTACCTTTGTTTTAGAAATTATAGAGATCATGTACTCTCTGTAATGTTTATAGATTTTCTTTACTGTTTGATAAAAAGATTAATGAGAAATTTTTTTCAGCATTTTGTAATCAATTTAGTTTCTTTATCATTAAACCCATTCTTGACTAGGAATTACTGCATTATACTTAGGCTCTCTGGTGAGATGATGGTCTTTAACGAAGAGAAATTAAGCTTTAACAATAAACCAAAACATTCCATAGTCATTGGCTAATTGATATCCTTTAGGTGTCTGTTTATTGAAGATGCCATAGTAGCTAAAGTTTTTTTCTCTATCTCATCAAATGTTTGAATATCAACGCTGTATTTTAAATTTGGATAGAGTGTATGAATCAGAGTCTGGCCCTCTAAAGGTAACTCTTAAATAATAGCAGAGGCCGCTAGATGAAACTTAAGGATCTACGATTATGAGTAACATTTTAACTCTCATTCGATTTACTGGATCTCCCTATTTTAAAACAACTCGACAATGTGTTTTTGTTTATGGAAAAGTTGAGCTTCGACACTGTTTCTATAGAAATCATTATCTGAGATGAGACTATAGTTTAGCTTTTAAACCAGCTAGATCTGAAAACCTTCATCGAGCTCTGTAAAATGTTTGATAACGAAGAGCGAAAATTTAGAAACGTCATTCAGAGCTTATGTTGGTTGTTATAAACTTTCGTTTTAGGATTTGGTTCTATTCCTTGAAAAACTTTCTTCAATCAGGACTTATAATTCTAAGGCTGATCCTCTTTTTTGTAATTATGATTCTTCCTTAATTTTTCTTCCAGGTATGGCCCTTTTAAGAGACTATCTCTTTACTCGAATAAAGTTCTGTATCAATTCACAATCAAGTTCTCTTAAAGGATTTTCTGATAACTTTGGATGATCATGAATATCCTTAAAAGATTTTTAGAAGTTATTGGTTATTAAATCCAATATATTTTTTGACTCAGGACATAAATCATTGGTATCAGACTATTTATAATTCAAATCAGCATAAGATTGGTTATTTTGAATATGATTTTCCTTATTTTGGTATCTTTAATCTCTTTATATAACTTTGCCGATTTTTTTGACTTTTGAGATTGTTTAGACCTTGTAAAAGTCAACTTAGATTGATAGCGGGAATTATGGTTATCGCACATCGAGCTTTGATCGTTGCTTATAATAAAATAAAAAATATATGTGATTTTCTTTAATTTAAATTATTAAATTTAAAATCTATATTTTGAATATAAACAACAATGTCAATTGAGTTAATTTATGGAGAGGAGTCAATAAAAATAAAATGACAAAAAATATTTTAAAAAAATTAAAATAACAAAAAATTACCAAAGGATCACAGCAAAATTTAATACTTTGTGGAAAAATCACGATCCTTCCCCCATTTTTAGAAAATTCTCAGCATTAAAATGTTATCATGTTCAAAAATAATATAAATATTTGAAATAAAATCGCTCTTTCTCTTATAGTTAAGGCTGGGAATTAAATTTTATTTTAATTGGCTATAGAGATTATCGTTAACGGAAGCAAATTCCCATAAAAAGACTCATTAGCAATTTTTATGAGTGACAGTCAATCTAAGGATAGCATCCTACAGATTGCCTCTCACAGCTTGGTCGAAAGTTAAATTCCAAGTAAGATATCTACACCTATATAATTGAGACTAGTATTTTTTTATTGGTTTTCAAAATCTATTGTGGGATGCTACATGACACCAATCGAGGAAGTTAACAGAAAATACTTGAGACTAATTTTTAAGGGGAACAAGAGACTGTTGAAAATGGATTAAATCAAGATGATGAAGGTCCTAAAGTAAGACGAACTTTCGGTTAGATAGCTATATTGGCAAGTATGCGACGACTAAGAGATGAACATCTACCTGCTTGATTTGTCAAAGAAAACTTCACCTATAGACAGGAAATACTTCTTCAATGTTCTCAACATAATTCAGCCAAGTATCTCTCACATATAATTAACAAGTCGAGAGGAAACATGAATGGCGTAGATGATTAAGGACAGAAAAAGGACATCATCCTATTCTAAGGCAATTAACTTTCACAGCTTATCATCCATCCATTTATTTAAAGTATCTTACCCTACATTAAATTTATTAATATTTAGAAAAATCGGAGAGGACAATGCAGCTCTTGAAAGCTTCTACTAAGCTAATAAAGTCTAGAAAACCTAAGCAATTTACTCCCAAAGTTTTGTCCCTGAAGCGATTCAGGAGAATGTAGCACGCCTAGCTAGCAAAGGGATCAAACCAAATGATGGATCTCGCCTCTTAGAGATGAACACCACAATGTTTGAGTGATAATCCGACGCTGCGCCATGAACAACAACGCATTGAGATTTAACATTTTAGCTTAAATTAGCATATTATAAACTAATATCATAAATCAAACTTCTTCATTTTTTTAATGCATATTTCCAATAATCATAAGAATTATTTTCGTGAAAAATTTAGAATTGATAAATATCATAATCCATTTATTAAATGTTATTATAAAATGTTGATAATTTAGTTTGATGTTGGAATTTGGTTTGTGTCCCCTAAAGCTAAAATACTTAAAATATCATTAAAATTTGTCATAGTGCCCGAGTCAATAAGCTCCTATGCAAGCTGAGATACAGACTTCATATTATCTAAAACTTCTTAAAATTTATCTCCAGTAGCTGATGCAATATAATGACAAGGAGAGAGTATTTATCTCTCCAAGGTTCTGCGTTTACTGATCTCATGTAGTTAGCCCGATTAATATAGGGATATAATTTTGAGTCTGCATAAACTGTTTAGGATCCTTAAATTTGAGCTCTCGAAAAATTGCTAATTAAACTATATGAGCTATCATCAAGATTGATTTTGATGTTCTGGGGTTTTAAATATAGATGAACAACATTATATTCATGGAGCTTGGCTATTGCTATAGCTGCACTAACTATGCATCTCCATGTAACAACTCTACGATGTTAGAGATTCAAGAGATCTCCTAAGTTGAAGTCGTAACCCTTAAGCCAAATAAGCAAGTAAGTTGGGCTAAAAAATATCTTGGTAATTTTGTCGTGCTATTAATTTTTGTGTTCCTCTAAATTCAGTAGCCAAATTATGTCTCGTTAAACTCTATCTCTATTGAGTGCGTCTTATTTTAAGGTGACTATTTAATGTCAAGCCAAGTGGTTATAAGTGAGGGTAGGTCTTTTTTAAATTAACTCTTCTAATGTTTCAATAAGACAACCACTCTTTTTGGTTTTATATTTAATTATTTCTTCAAAGTCTTTATAGTTGATAGAGACTTATTTATGTTGCAGTTAATTGTGGACTACATCTTATTATTAGGACCCTAATTAATTTTATTTAGAGTGACTTTATTACGAACTATCAAAATTTGGTTCCTATAATGAAGGTTCAGCATATTTGAGTTCCTCATTTTAATTAAGTTCCTCATTGTGATCAGACTGTGATCTTCTCTGTCTCCGCGTTTTCTTTATTTTAAGGTCCAAATTATACAACTACTAGACAACCTATAAATTAAAATTGAATGCATAAAATGTTTGTATTTACAAATGAAGGATACCCTGCACAGTGAAGTTCATCTTCCGAATGAACAATTAGGTGCCTTTTTACATGTGCAGTTGGGTATCTACCATTAAATTTTTGTTTACAAACTTTACAAGAGTACCCGTCCTTTGATTTCAAATGAGCAAACTTCCCTTGGAATGAGTTTTGATGTGCCTCGTATATTATTTTTTAGTAAAAGCTTTGTCACAAATTGTACATGTGTAGGAAGACTAAGTTATGGTATTGGCTAGGGGATTTCTGCTATTTGTCAATTATATTTGACTTTCTTTTGATTTAACAAAGTTTTCTAGGAAATAGAATTAATTATTTCATGCTTGCCATTTTTTATAGTGCAACTTGAAAGTTCCACAACTGAGGATGAGTATTCATCATCAGAGTCAATACTACTTAATGATGACATGCTGCAAAAGATTCCTTTCGTCTAACTTCCATTTACTATAAAGTAACTTAATTAATATGAATTATTAAAAGTCACAATTTTAATTTATAACATTAGGTTTTACTATTAAATATATTTTTTATAATTAATATCAAACAAAGTAAAAGGAACCTAAATTTTCAATAAAAATTTAGATCATAAATTTAAGAATTACTGACAGCTTTAAAACCCAGAAACCCATAGAATTAACATTTCAAACCATTTTGTCTTAAATATTGTCTTGACAGAACATTTACAGGACATTTTTTATTAAAGGGGGAACAAAATTAAAAATATTAATTCCAAATTTGGGTATGATGACATTAATAATAAATCTCTGAAAAATAAATAAAAGCAACTATACATAACTCTTATCAAAATAAAGCAACTCTACTTTGCTTTTT
>ARYC01011961.1:0-14586 GCA_000711775.1 Oxytricha trifallax | reverse complement strand
AGACTCTTCAAAGATTTATAAAAGCCAGAAGAGATGAACATAGATGCAGGAGCTGGCACTAAGAGAAGAAACATAGGCCCAAGCAAGCCTTAAGAGGAAGAAAAGAAAGAGAAGCCAAATCCCTTTACGGGCAAATTTAATATGTGAACTTATTCATTCGTTTAAATCTAAAACTTATTTATAAACACAAAATCTCCCTTCTCTTGCGCATACTTTTGCTTTATCATCGCTGACTCTTTTAGCAGCACTCTTAATAAAATCTACTGTATCTATCTTCAGATCGTGTATCAGATGATAGAGCAGAAGTTTCTTGTAGTGGCCTTTTAATAGGCCCCAATATAGTTCAATTCCATTGAATTGAGGGCTATAAGGAACATTAAATAAGGCGTTATGTTTAGCCTTTCATATTCTCTCCTTGAGTCTTTAGTTTTATGAACTGATAAGTTATCAACAAACAGGATAATTTCTTATTCAGCATACTTATCTCTTAGCTATTGCAAAAATTTAATATATTATTCAGTCTAAATAGAGCGAGGGTGGATAACATAAGTCTCAAGCCCACTATCTTCACTGATTCCACTAAGGATTGCATGAGTTTATACCTTAACCTTTTGATCATAAACTTCTATGTTGCTGTACCTCTTTACCAAGACCTCGATATAAAAGTATTAAACGTGAATACTGCCTCATCAGCATGTATGAACTTTATATTATGCTCTTAAGCCCTCTGCATTTAATCGAATATATAATTTAAATTATCCTTATAAAATGGAAGATTAAAGTCGATCACTCTCTTAATGCGGTTGACTGTCTTGTAAGATATACCATTCTTTTTATAGATATTAGCTATGGATTATGCAGAGATGTGTAGCTCAGGAAATTGGCGATGAAACATCACAGCCCTCTAGGCCAGAGAGAAATGAGCCCAGTATTTTAGAGTCTTATCATTAATAAGATAATCGATATGATGCTACTAGAATTTTAAAGGTCTTTTAGGCTTAGCATTAAGATGCTATCTCTTTAATTTCAATGCTTATAGACAGTGTGATCTGACAGTAGCAGGAGATTTATGGAGCAGTCTTGCAATAGATGTGTAATTTTGAATAGGTCTGAGTTGATCACTATAATCATTACATCCATAACGCAACTTAAACAATAAATCTATATATTCACTGTCATAAACTGATCCCAAACCTCGCATATTCTCACTTAAATTACTGATATTTAAACCATTAACCCCTACATAAACCCTATTAAAACCCTAATAAAGCATGCGTTAATAGTCTACTTTCATCAATCAAAAACTCAATCAAACAACTTCAGGGGTTTTGGGGTTTTGATTCCCACTGTTAATATTCTTAATGAGATTATCTCTCTTTTTCTAATATGATTTTAGCTTGATGTTAATCTTTGAAAATTGAGAATCCAAACTAAAATTCATAAGCTATTCATATTTTTAACTGTTTTTCATTGTCCCTGTACTTGTTAAAATGTTTCCATTTCCTCGATTACTCTACAACGCGTTTGATTGTTTTGAATTATTTGAGTTTTGAGGTTTTAAATCTTAATTTTAGTAATTGTCTCTGGATAGTATATTCTATTATATCTTATTGTTTTCAAGAATTAAGTTGTTTAATTGTTATTTCTACAGAGTCAATCCCAAAGTTCTATTTTCAGGCAGTGATTTTCTCAAAACTTTATTATTTAACGAAGATTAGGTGTAGGATTACGTAACTAAAGGCATTTAAGTTTTATTGAAATCTGATATATCTAGAGGTTTACTATTCACGATTTTACTCTGCTTTTGAGATCTAAAAATATTCTCTTTAAATTTTGGACTGTGATCTCTTGACTAGGTTTAAATTAAACTTAAATCTTCAATTTCTTGAGATACGTCGAATTAACCCACTATTTAATCTTTTAAACTTTATATCTTTAAATTATTGCTCAATATTTCTTTAATGATTGCTCTATTATTGTTTGCTAATTTTGATTAAGTTAATCTAAGGGGGTTCTCTTGGCTCTTTGATACCATATATTAATTGGATTTTAAGTTTTTAAATGAAAATTATTTCACTATTTTTACAATGTCATGCCTCTCTCTTATGTATCTACTCCCCTACCAATTCCCATTTAGTTTTGCATTTATTAAGTCACTTTTTTAATTTTATGGTAATAATTATGTAGCATGCTTGAAATTTTTGTCATCTTTTTGTTATAGACTATAATTGTCAACATCTTGCAGCTATTAATGATTAAGCTTTACTTAAGCAGTTATATTCAAATTATCTGTGCTCTAGTACTTTGGGAGTGTGGTTCTAGAATAGCTACTATCAGAAAGTTATGCCTATGAATTTTTCTGATGAATTAGCCAGTTACCTTGAACTAACTATTTATTAAAACTTTATCGTTAAGCCAAATCGCTCTTACTTTCTTGTATTTTTGACATGGAAAAGGGCTGAATTTGTATCTGTTCTTTACTCAAATTTATCTGACCTTATCCCTATAGTAATTCAACGTCCTCCATCTATAAGTTAGTATTTTGTTGCATTAGATTAGAGTTTAATACATTCTTAATTTTTTATCGTTTGTATACTTTATAAGCAGTCTTAAATGAAGCAAGATTGGACTGTAAATAACTGCCTCTATACTCCTTATTTTCTTCTTTATTCAAAAGTATTTTAAATAAATTTCTATTATTATTGTTATTATCTGAAGATGTTTTTGTAATTTACTAGGAAAGCAGTGCGGAAGTATTACCTTTTTCAGGAGTTTTAAGTTTATTATCTAAAATTTAATGGGAGCTTGCGAGTGGGAAATTATTGACTGAAGTGTCTATTTAATTAGGGTTGAAAGGTTTCTGAGTTATCAAGGGAAGTCTGCTTTTGCTTACAACTTGACATATATTAAAATAGTAGAAGTATATTATTTTATTACTAACTTGACTATTATTAGTTGTATTTTGAGCTTTTCTTTAGCTCTGTTTGTAGAATGTAAGATTTGGATCAATAAAAGTAAAATAAAAAGTTTAGTTTAAATCAACTTAGTAACTGTTCTATTTCAGTTATGAGCTAATGTCTTGCCTTCTAATCATGAGTTATTCCTATTTATGACTTTATTTGAGTTGTCCATCCATCTATCTTATTGGACCATGATTATTATTTATGGTTTTATTTGGATTATTTATGAAATTGTTTTAATTATTCTGATAAACTCTTTTATGTCTTTCATCACTTTTTTATTTCCTATTGTTAATAACTGAGTACCTATTGTTGTTATTAATTGGTTAAGACATGGCAATGAACATTTATTAATTTTTGTAGTTATTATTCATGCTTTAGTTATTCTCTGATAAGTCAAAAAATTCCTCATCTGATTATATATTATTTTCATTATTTGTGAGGTTCTATAGGTTATTTGTGTTTTATGCTTCATTCATCATTAATTATATTCCAATTTAATCTATAAAAATAATATTAATATTCATAATATTTTATAAAATGCAGATATATGTAAATCAGTAACTGAAAGTAAGGGAAAGTATAATTTCATAATAATTAGATTGATTTAATGAGAACTTGTGATAAGATAAAAATATTAGATTTATTGTATTAATAATCGTTTTACTCAAAATAATGAACAAAATATTTCATCAACACAGCCACTCAGCTGATAAGTAATTACACAATCACTATAAATAATAATAATAAAAATTAATAGTATTTATATTTATCAGGAGAGGTAAAAATAATAGTCACAAGAGTAAAAAGAACAATCAGATAAAGAGGACATTTCAATGCCTTATCATAACGTTGGAGCTCAATGGGATGGAACTCACAGCTAATATAACAGCAGGGATTATTATTAAGATTCCATGCAACAAATCAATAATCTACAACAACAATAATAACAATATTAAACACAGTCTGATACGCATTCTTTAATTATTGGATGATTTTAATATAGAAATGAGAATTAATTAGTTTAGACCAATTTATAGGATTTTTTGTTGAATTGAACAAATTAAGTGTTTTTGTAAGGAAATGGGAATGCTAAAACCCATGAAATGGATGATAGAAGTGACTAGATGTTTAAGCGAGTCATGGATTAAATAGATGATGGGTAGGAAAAACAAATCTACCTAACAAAGTTTAACTCTCAATTTCTTACATAAGCAACCTAGAAAATTTAAAAACCTCCAAACTTAAGTTTATCTCTTTTAAATTTTAGTTAAACATGCAGTTTCTTCGGCACTATCCATCACACATATCAGATGGTAACTTGAATTCTGGAAAAGAAAAAAATGAGTAATTTTCTAATAATAACTTGTTGATGCATTCTGTAACAGACACTAAATTTGCATAGTTAAGTATATGGACTAGAGCACACAACAAATTTAAGAGGATAGATCTATTTGGGAGAAATGTAGGTTTCACTTATGAGTACAATGAAACATTCAAAACTTTAGAAGGAGCAATACTGACTATCTTGATTTTAATGGCAATGCTAGCTGTATCGCTGATTTACTTCTTCAATGTTATTTACAGAACAGAACAGATTATTAACACAAAAGTCTAGTACGTCGATTTGGTTGATGATAATGACCCAGTCATGTTCAATTCACGAAATTTCTAAGAAACTAGCAATGAATTTTAGTTCGCGTTCATGTTTAACGATGCAATTGGAAATATAATTCCTATGGAGGAAATGGAGAAATACGTCAAAATTAGATTGATATAGAGAAATACACAATGGGATATTGAAACTAACACAAAAACTTCTTAAAATATTGATCTTGAATATGAAAAATGTGGGAGTAAATTTAAGGCTACAGCTAGAGAGGTAAGTTATAATTTTGAAATTAAGAATTATGTATAGTATATACAAGCGCCTATTAAGGATTTTTATTGTATGAAAGAGAGATAAGAGTGGACTATGCTAGGGAACTACTATTCAGGCATGTTCAAATTTGCAAATCTTAGGTTTTAAAAATGTGTCAATTCAACTATTAAGATAACACTTAGCATATTTAAAAATTATCATATATTAATTTTAAAACTACTATCTAATGCAAAGATCAAGCAACCATCAATAAATTTATTTAGAGAGTAATTATTAAGATTTGGTAATATTTTTTAGGTTAAAATAAGTCTAATATACACAAACTCCATGTTCAATGCAACTAATTTGGAAAATCCGATTATCCAAGCAGTCTCTGATCAGATCTATTATATATTTATGCCTTAGATTTATACACAGAAAAATATCTATATTTAAAAGCAAGAAGCAATTAAAGCTCTAATTATTATTTTAATTATTGTTTCCAAAATTCTAAAAATCGAGATAAGCCACGAAATAAATAAATTTAAATAAAATCCAGTTAAATTACATATGAATTTATCTAAAATTTACTTTACTCAAATATGGATTTCGCATTAAGGTTTTAATAATAATGGATATTTAAAAAGATATACATGATTAACCTTCAACTTCCTCTAATTGAATTTAATTATAAACCTTTTCATATGTTATTTTATTAAAAAATTGATTTTAATTGCTTGTAATGAGAATAAAACTAGAATAGCTTGGTTATATTTTACATCTACATGCCATATAAATCCTGATTACTTTATAATTTTCCATTATATTATTTCTTTCTAAACTATCTACAACTATTTTTTTCTCTTTTAATAATAAAAACAATATAAAATAATTCGAGTTATAAATACTGAAAGATAGTATAGTTTCAACGTCGAAAGACAGCATCAGATTTTACTCAGTAGAAAACATTTAAGACATTTAGCAGGTACTCACAGATGACCCTACTGATAATACATACCTGAGTGTCTACTTTAGAAAAGATAATTACTATAATATCAATGAGAGAAGAGTGCAGAACATTTACGATTGGCTTTCTTACATGGGAGGTTTTTGGAAAGCTCTCTTTGCTATAGGCTATTTATTTTCAACACAATTAGGATATAACATTTTTGTATCTTCAATCATGAGAAGACTCTACTATTTTGTGGATTAGGATGATTAAGATGAATTGGACTCAAAAGAAAGCTCTTAAACTGAGGGAAATTTAAATGAAAATCAAACTGAAAAGAATAACATATCAAACAAAGAAATAACACTAGATGCTAAGACAGTGCATATTTAATCAGGCAACTTGTCCTAGTTACATGGAACACTGCAAAATACAGAAATCAGATCAATTCTTAAGAAGCCAGATGAGAGCAAAGTATTAAACTAATAGCATTAAGCGAATGAGTTGTATTAAAAAGAGAAGACCTAGGAAGAAGGCATGAAAAATTTCTTGTTTGTTTTGGGGTAGAAGAAGAACAAAAAAACACAGACACTTATTGATGCTTTGATCCACAAATTTGGAATACTATGTTTATGCTGTAAGAAACTAATGCGGAAAAGACTCAAAGTTCATGATCAATATAAGAACAGTTTGAAAACGCTTAAAGAGGAATTAGATGTAGTTGAATATATTAGGCATATGAGATACTTAAAAGCAATGATGTATATATTGTTTTCAAGAGGCGAAAATAAGATTATTTATCGACTGAAGTAAATGAATGTTGAGGATAGTAAAAAGCTTAATATTACTAAAAATAATGCTATTAAATTGAACAAAATTTCTTATGTTTTCTTAAATTCTTAATACAGATGAAAATAGAATGCTTAAATTCAATGGAATAGGTGGAGTAGAGCAAGTCTCTTCTAAATATGTAAGACAGTTTTTCAGCATTCGAGAAGCTAAAGATTTAGTAGACAGGGTTCAAACTAATTCTCTCACAAATAATGAAGAAAAGCTGCTCACTTATCTCGGCCTTGGTGAAGTCATTAATAGCTTGAAGTAAGCAAAACCAAATAAAATCGAACCTATTATCAAAGTTTAAGCAGTTTATGATCTTTAAGAGTAATAGTATCCAGATATCAATATAGATACAAAGCTCTAACTTTAGAATTCTAAGAGCAATCCACTTATAATTAAAGACAAAAACGAGATATTTTTCAAAGCCAACAGGAGAAACATACAATAAGAAAGCAACAATATCTTTGAGAAGTCTTAAATATTTGAATCCAATCAACAGATAATAAATTAGGATGAATAATAGTTCTTATAATCTCATCCAAATGGTCCTGAAGATGAAATTAATGAAGAGGAGAGAGAATTTATTGAAAAGGACAATAATTAAATGGAGTTCATAGTATAAAATAAAGATATTATCAATTTTGGAACACCCGTAGGTGAGATTCGTAAGTAACTTGTCTCTTTAAACAATTAAAATAAGTTATTTTAAAAATAATTGTTGTATATTAGTTTAAAAGAAATGGATCGCAATATTTTATCTCAAAACAGCTCAGCTGATTAAAGTTTAAGATCTTTTGAACAAAATTAAGATGGAAACTTTATTCTTTTTATTTAAAGTTAATATTTAAGTGTATTTAAAACTCCTCTTTCATTCGTACTCATAGCAACTACCATGACGTGATTCAATCATTCGTTTAGAAAGATAACAACAGTAATTTCCCTCACTCAAGACATGGTTCGTAATTTTTCTAAAATTTCGATGACAAGGGTTCGATTTCCCATCACAATGGTTCAAGATTAAGCAACAACTTTTTATAAAACTAATTCAGTTTAAGTTAAAAGAATTCTTCGAGTTAATTGTAATATTTGGGATCCTAACTCAACTTAGCGGAGTAAAAAGATAGAGCAGAGCTCAATACACTGTCACCGGTCTTAAATGATCCAAACAATTAGAAGCATAAGAAGATAAGAAATGATAGTAATTACTTAGCAAGATTTTCTGGTTAAAAATTGTAAAAGCAATAATCCAGTGAGCATATCTAAATCCAACTGCCTTAGAGGAATAAGAATAGAAGAAAATTAAAGAATGGTTCTATGAATAATTTTATGACTAAAGCTAATAATTCACCTGGATTAGAACAGCCTTTAGTAGCTCAGCTAACTTAAAACTCAGAAAATATAAAAAATCCTCAATTTACGAGTTAAAACAGCTATGGGCAGATGTAGAGCATTGGTAATGAAGACAATTAAATGGGAAATGGTCACTTAATCGTTGTTGAGTCACTTAATAGTCTTCATGGAATATAAAACAATCAAAATAGCGAAACAGATTAAAATGGTCTTAGCAAGCATCATCTGTAATAAAAAGGAAATCATAATCATTTTAGAAACTAAAAGTGGTCTTCGTTTAAGATTGGATCCCAGGAAGCCAATAATTTAGTAGTTTAGGAGATATTTTCTGATAATCATAATATATAAAGCATTTTAAAGAAGTTTTAAAATTAAAAAAGATATTAATAATTATATATAATTTTGGTGTAAGATATTATAATCATTTAATCAATAAAATTCTATAATCATAATTGTTTTGAAAAGGATTTACAAAAAAAATAAAGTTATACTATATTCGAACTATTCAATTATTAAATTAAAAAATTAATAATTTATTAGTATCTCTTAGACACAGATTGAATGAAACAATTTCTCTTGACATTATTCCTGAAAACAACCAATATTAATGAAAATAATTGCAAATACATCAAAATCCTTATCTTAAAAATGAATAATCTTTTCAAATTAATTACAGAATTCAAATTATAATTATTAATTTTGAATAACAATTATATTCTCAGATTTTTATATGTTTAGAATGTGAATTTATTTTATTTATAATTATTGTAGATTTATATTTATTTAGAATAATGGATAATCATCAGATTCAAGGATTGCAAAAAGCAAAAAATTCCTCTAATACTTTATTCAATAACTAATAAAATCAGTAATATAACGTAACATAACACAGAAAAACATAATCATATTAGACAAAAACATAAGTCAAGATTCTAAATATGAATTAACTGCATAGGTTATTGTAAGTTACGTTTTTATTCTTAAAAAAATGTATTACTTTTTTATAAGAATATTTTATTTTTAGAGAAGAGACAATATTAAAAAAGAATTAAGGTCAGCATATTTAAGTAATTTTAATTAGTAAATAAACATTAAATGATAAAGATTAACATTTAATTATTAAGAAATTTTACCCTTTATAGAATAAATAGTAGCCTCTAACAAAATAAATATAGATTCTAGGTGGTAAATGGTAAGGCTGTCCTGATGAATAAATTTCTCAAGTGAAACTTCCAATTGTAAACGCCTCTATTGCAATGTTGGCTTAAGCTTAATAAAACAGCAAAAGAAATAGAAGACACAAGAATTTATCACTTGTAAATTATAATTCCACTGCATAATAGAGATAACTTCACAATCCACTAAATAATACGCACATTGTTAATAACATGGATGTGCTATAAAACTAATCAATGAAGGGCTATCTCACTAGAATTGGAGAGCCACTGGAAAATTCTTAATAATTTCCTTTGGATTACTCTCCCATGAAATTAAACTTTGATAAATCCAACAAATAAGTCTAGTCTCGTAAAAGCGACCTAATATTAAAGAAATTAAAATCTGTTCATTAAAAGATGCTAAGAGAAAGCAGAGTAAGCCAGAATAATTCACTTATCAATGATGCACTTCCTTTACTATATAATAAGAAAGATCTGCTATTAACCAATGTAGATTACTTATAATCCAAAAATTTTACCTAACTTTAAACAAAAACTTCAACTGAAAAATTAATTACACTCAAGAAAAATGAGTTCTAAAGTGTATCTTAATTAAATATGAAATTAGAGAGTGATATTTCTTAAAAAAGCTTGTCAAAATAAAGAATTATGCTAGAAAGATAGAAGAAAAATAAATCCTATTAATAATATGACATGAGAATTATGGAATAAAACGGCAGTATATATCATGACTAATATACAGATGAGGATTCTAAGAGCCCACTTAATCCAAGAATGAATGGTTATTATTCTTTCTAATTTTTAATTATATATTTTAAATTATCATAGAGAGAGTAATCGATCTCTCCTACATTCCCGATGAGCATCAGGATTTCAGATAGATAACACAGTTTAGATAAAAAATCAAATTTTAACAATAAAAAATAAAATTATCATAACTTGCCTGTTCTAAAACTTAATGATAAATCTGATTTAACTTCTTATTGCGAGGACTTTGACACTTCCGGTTTAAATTCATTAGAATGAGCTCAATTTATCAATAAAAATATTGAAATAGACATGAATATCAATTAATTCCAAATTCTTCCTAGTAATTTTGAATCTAGTTAGAATATTAGCAAGAGAAATAACAATTAACAACTTAGCCAATTCGATGAAAATTTTAAATCTAGAAATATGCAAGAACATTAGTTAAAGTTTTTATCTTCCCCTGAAGGATAAAAATAAGGCTAGTAACAATTTTTCAGTTTGAACAAGCATAGAGAAAAACCATCATAAAAAGATTTGAATATAAATGAAATGAAGCTGTCGTCCAACCCAATCAGAATGTATCATCATTTTCAAAAAATAACCTAAAATGAAGATGTGGATAACTAAGAAACTCATAGAGTGCTTCTAAGAAAATCTACTGAAAATCTTCATAGTAATAAAAAGCTAAGAAAACTACTAAATAAATTTTCCATTCTAGAAAACTCGTCACTTAATTGGTTACTTATTTTTAATGTCAATCATAAAGTTTAGATAAACTCTGGAATATAAATTAATTGCAGTAAGTTAAATCTACATTAAGGATTAATAAACCCAGCAAGCCACAGACGTTAAATCTCCCATCCTACTTAAAATTCAAAGCCTCAGTACAATCATTAAGTGAGAACTTCTTATGATCTTCTCTACAACCTTATACCAGACAAACCTCATGATTACGAAGCAGTTTTGGACGATGTGAGATTGAAACATGAAAAAATTCGACGAATAATTGACCACTAAATAAACCAAGAAAAATAGCATTTGCATTACAGGTATGAGAAAGCTTCCCCTGTAAAATAAATGCTAGCTTCTACACTTATGAAGAAAGACGTTTCTTATTTGTTAGGTGTTGATATGGAAAAGGCAAAAACATTCAAAAATCTAGCTAATTTAGACTAGTAAGGATAGAACTACTTTTAATAAAATGGAATAGAGAATTAAAACATGAGAATTCAAGATAATTATAGGATTAGTAACGATCCAAATAATATGTCGTTTTATCAAAGTAACTTGTAAAATAAATAAGACACTAAAAACCTCACGATTTCTACAATAGTTATTTAATGAATAAGAATTTATTTAAATAAAGACAAATAAATATAAATTATCTCTATACAAATTTTCATTTTTAATTAAATATTTTTTAAAATATAAAAATTAAGTTCTTCCGCAATCATTTATTACACCAATTAGATACTTGAAATAATTTATTTAAAGAGAGATTTGAAATATGTAAATTAAAAATTAAATCTAATAAGTCAGATTTCCTATAAATAAATAATTTATGAATAAAGGTAATTGTCATTTATAACGTTAATGACAATTAACTATATGCGTTAAAATAAAGTATTTAATAACATTCTTATTCCCAAAACATTTTTTTTATTTAAACATCTAAATATTCAATAACCTTAAATATAATTAAACACGGGAAGAATAAAATAATTGTATAATACATTCATATGTTCTTAAATTAGTATAAATATAAGAAATTTAATTTAATCGTTTTTAAAACTAAATTTGTAATGAGAGCGATATTAATGTGGTTTACTTCAGATGAATTTTCTAAAAACTAACTTTTAAATTAACTTAGTAAACAAAGAACAAAAAATAAATCAAAGCGCTAACTTTCAAACACCTATAAATAAGACATTTTTATTCCAAACTAAACAGCAATCATAAGAAATAAGATTAAAAATGAGTTAAATGGTAATTAGTTTGAAAATCACTATAAAAATATGAAAAGTTTGAATAGTAACAGTAATCAATGAAAAATACAAAGAACAATAATTTGTGAACATCATTATTTAAATTGGAATATTCGACAAACTGCTGAAAAGTTTTTATACAGATAATTTTATAGCATAAAAAGAGTAGAAATATCATGAATTATATTCAAATAACGAGTAAATAAATAGTTGTTATAGTTGCATCGTTAATTATTGATTGTTAGTATTAAAATTTCTTCGTTGTTAACAGCACATTTTTTTATTAAAAAATTTAGAGGCTACATTATTTTACCAGTATTTTAATCACAGCTTATAAAAAAATACCACCCCCATAAACTTATAGAATATATGTCTGAATTACAGTGTTCACTATATGTTCATTTTAGTAGCTTTGATGATAACATGAGTATCTTTCACAATTTTACTACTGTGTGAAGAGTTTTAGCGAGGATTAAGTACAAATCCACTCGATGCATTTTCGTAATTAATTTTGCCCTCTACCATAAATGAAATCTTAAATCTCTTCTAACCAGGTTCATTTTTCAAGTTTAGATTTCCCTCGAAAGTAATATAGAATAAGTTAAAGCCATCTTAAGGCTGAGAATCGATTGAGAGTGTCCCCTCCTAATAATTTAAAGTTTAGACCTCCTAGTCCATTATTACAATTGCTTCCTATGTTTACATTTACTACTACGTATTCATATACTCGAAAGACGAGTGAGAATCGAACAATTAGAGGATGGATTCCTAGCGATTGTTAAATTATTCAGTGAACATTTTTATAATCTCGCAAGATGTTGACAGTTAAAGATTTCTGATCATTTCTTCCTCGTCATTATTTTCAAAATTGTGCGAAGAAATATATTCATGCTGCTTTAGGTCATCGTCTAAAATTGTGTCTATGAAGGAGCTAATTTTATTGTGATTGCTGTCATTCATTTCATTTTCTTGATCAAAGTCCTCGTCATCATCAATTTATTCGCAAGTAAATATAATAAATTAGGAAGTAGGACTAAAATAAATGAAATATATTTATTATAACTAACGTCTACTCTCATCTTTAAAATCTCTCTGAAATTAGTGAGGGTCAATTAATATCCATAAAATTCTATTTAAAATTATAATGCCCTGGATAATTACAAAAAAGATATCAAATTATTTAATGGTAGATTTTGTTACTTTAAAATATTAATTAGTAAAATAAATTAAAAGTTTTATAATTAAATTTTTCAATCTAATAAACTTGTTACTTGTTTAAATTAAGAATTATAAAATATTATTTTCATATTAAAGTTATGAAATTTCATGGCTAATATTATAATTATTTTCAAAAAAGTTTAATATCATTAAGTTACCCATAAGGCTATAGAATAAAAACTTCTAAACAAAAGAAAATCTGGATATTTTTAAGAACTAATAAAAAAAATACAATTTAATAGTTATAATTATAATTAATGATTTGATGTTTAAATGTTGGAATAAGCATCGACTGTTAGTAACCTAGAATTTTCGTTGTTATAAGAAAATACTTGTTATCCATTTCTGTTTTGTGCGTTTTTTGAGTTATGATCACTCATTATTTACTGAAAACAAGGGGTCTTGTCAGCATCGCCAAAAGTTAAAACATTTAAATATATAACTTAGTAAAACAAAGTTAAGAAGAAATTTCCAGCTCCTTTCTTAGCTGTGCTCATTAAGTGGTAATTGGCTTCAGGAGGAGATATTTAGGGAGTACAATCTCTGGCCTTTGATTTTGTATATTTTTTATGATAACTTTCATTTGGTCCCAGCAAGTCCATTTAATGATGATTCATGCTCTAGTTGTCATCATTTTATGAGCTCAAAGATTCAACAATAGGAGATTCTTCGAGCTATGAAATACGACGGTCTCTATTTTTAGAAGTACTGGGTGGAGTTTTGAATAAGTTTGGATTGTTAAATTGATTAAGAGTCATTCCTGAGAATGAATTTTGAGAGCCTTGCTTGCTTTGATAGCCACTACTCTGACTACAGAAGATTAGCTTGCTTGAATCGTGTCTTATTGGCTGGTTCTGGCTAAATTAATTTTATGATGATGTATTGGCTTACGAATAGTTGAAAATATTAGGATTATTATTTTCTTGAGGAGGTTAAGTTACAGATGCTATGAAGCTGTTATTTTAGTGATTCATATTTTAAATTTATAATACGCTGCTCTCTTAATTATAATTAATTCGTTACTTATCAAATTTATACCTAATTATTCATAGATGGGATGAATATTATTTTATGCAAATAATTGTGAAAATTAAGTAAATTAGCTTATTACTAAAGTGATATCAATTCGTTTGAAGATGAAAAATTGAACAGCATTATGCATGATAAACCTCAAATTCGATTGTGATCAATTTATAGAGGAAATATATGCAAATTACAACTAATGATTATTCCCTTATTTTATAGATATCAATAAAAATTCAGATTTATGAAATTATTAATTCATAAAAATAAAGATATTAAAGATATAATTGAATTTTTAACAGATTTTTAGACAATAATAGAGTTTTCCTTATTTTATATAATAAAATAAAACTGAATAAACAATTATTTTAGATGAAGTTGGACCTTTACATTGGATGGTAATATTTTTATCGTCTGTCTAGAATATATTATTTGGTAAAATTTCCTAATAAAATTATTTTTGTAAAGCAATTTA